>MNPL01029151.1:15645-27490 GCA_002081605.1 Tropilaelaps mercedesae | reverse complement strand
TAATTACATATTATTGTCTTGCAATGGCTCATCCTATCATTATATTGTTAGTCCATATTATTAATTTTTCCGCATTACTCTTCATTTATAACAGTTGACTTTGTGTGTGCAATGTACTTTGGGAAAATCACAAAGCCTTTTTAAAAACTCTGTTTCTTGAAGATCACGAGGTTCACTAAACATTCTTTCATTCTATATTTTCAATGTCAAAACAGTTTAGCGTTGCCGTGCTCATTGGATTTTCAATCTCTAACAGTTTTCATCTCCTTCTGGATATGCAACAACTGCTGTTCAACTATCAGCAAGAGTCTGTCCTGCATGTTTTCAAGTACCTCCAGGTCTTTCATTCGAGGGTCTCCAGGCTTGTAAGCCTTAAATTATAATTAAAGTCACATGCGTCATTTAAGTTCTCGTGCCCGCAATGGTGGACTTCAAAATGAAACATCGAAGCAGCCAATTACATATAATCGATCTCTACGCTACCCTATAAGCTACTTGTCCCGAAAATTTTAGGGTAGGCGAGAATCTTACTCTAAGATCTTTTCCTTACCTGTCGTTTACTCCATCAGTTAGTAGGAGTGCCTAAAATAATTTGGGCCTTGTTTGATAACTCCACATTTTTTACCGAAGGACGTAGATACATCTTTCTAGTCCGTACTGACAGATCATACTGTATAGTCTGCAAGCGAATACAGTTTTCCACGAATACAGTATCCAAGGCAGCTCACCTTGGAAATTTTGTGTGTCGATTGGACATTGGTAGACAGGCTTTAGTGCATCTGAAAGTATTATTGGTACCTACCCGGACGTCACGGCGTTCCAATCTGTGGCCCGAAGGCTTCGAACTAGGTCCGCTGAATTTATGTTGCAAAAATCAAACTTGCTTTACTCCTCATATTTTCACCAACAAATATTCAGACAAAACATTATTTGGTAAAAATCGGTAACAAACCGAGCATGCTAAAGCTCTTGCATGACTTGCATTTATAAGAACATCCGACGCAATAATGGACTCAGAATAATCTTAATGTGTGTTCCTCATTGTGTTGGTTCCTCATTGGCTGGGTAGTCTAACCGATTGGGACAAACTATTTAACAACACAAGATCTAAGAATACCTTCTACCATGAGGTAGGTGTTGAACCATCCGCTGTTTCTTCTACTTGATCAGTGCGTGGTGCGCCATAGAAACCCCTTGGAATCTTGAACCCGCTAAAAGCAATCTCTCTGTGCTACCTCTCTGACTCCATCAGCGTTTCAAATCTCTTTGCTGCAACGTGAGTGCAAGAAGAGGCTTCGAATGGCAAACAGGATCTTACCCGCCAAATTTATCCACTTTCGAACCCCTAGACACCGTCAGACATTAACTTGGCGGTCACGGATTTTTGTAGCGTCGGTCATGAATAGCCTCTTCCTTCGAGTTGGTCGCTCGTTTTCTAAGTGGTTTGTTTTCGTTGCGTTTCCACGTTTCAACTGTCCCTGCTTGTTGCTCTGAGTTGGAAGGTGACTGTTATTCTGGTGAGATCCGTTTCTGCTTTACTTATACGTTTCTTGACATGGTCTTCGCCGGTGGTGGTATTGGACGCGCTATATATACATATGCATAGGAACCTGCCTGAAAATGAGGTGGAGGTAAATATCGCCCTGCTCTCAATTTAAGTTCAGCGTTTCCATTGCGTAAAAGATGTCTTATTGGAACTTTCTTACCTTAGAAGGCCTCTGGTCATAATTAACGCGGTAATTAAAGGAGTCTCAAAACACTCCTTTGATTATAACCTCTTGAGGGTACACTATTGATATCTTGTAGCTTGCTGGCTCCATTTGCATTGATCTTGATTAATCAATTTTTAGCACTCGGAGTGATCTGGTTTAGAATTCACTTTCAAATTTCATATGCTATATCTATATGAATCGAAAGTCCGTTTCCAGGCAGCGAAAGGTTGTCCGTTGTCATTACCGATTTTGGGCTTCGAATCAAAGCCGAGTCGCTACGGGTCGTTACCGACTAGGTTAATGGACCAATTATTAATCTGTAGTGAGATCACAAATTCGAATTGCATTATCCAGAGTAAATCTCGCGACAGCTGATTTCGCTACAGTGTTGTTTGTATTTATGTAAGATGATGCTACGGGCGTGGGACGACACATCAGTTAGGTAACACGGAGAGCTTGGCTAGAGGCAAATGTGCGCCTTTGTGGGTTCAAATAAAATAATCTGTAAAATGTAGAAAATAACATAAAATATAATATTCGTATTGACAAGCAGTGAGTTGCAGTTTCGTTAGAGACCACCTTACATTCATTTGTGCATAACCACGAACTAAAGCCCTAGCGAGGTCTGAATATGAGGCCGAGAGGGAAGTATCCGATTTCGAAGTGTGGCACTTAATAAAAAAACAATCATTTCTGCTGTTCTTCGAAAGCAATAAAAGCGCTAAGAAAAACAGTCTGGCCTTGCTACCAGAACGCGTTTAAACGAAGAAGAGAAAGCGAGTGGTGGTAGTTGTCCTCAATTGTTCAGCCAATGAAAGCCATTGCAAGGGTAAGGGCTATACAAACGCATTAGTATTTGCTTCATACGGCGTCAAGTCACTGAGGAGATGACCGAGCAAGCTTTCAACCTCGTCCAGACCTCGTCATAGGACTTGGCGAAAGAACATGCCTCGTCGCCGGAAAGTGGTAGGAAGGACAGCGAATTTCATTAATATGAACAGTTTAAAATGCATTTACGTCTGTGGCTGTACCTTTACTCTGCGCCTGTGTAATGGATTTCAGATTGGCTTTTTTCCGCGACGAAACGTATTTTAATTCGTATGGGCCGGACGGGTTGTACAGCTGCTGACACAATCTACGTAAAGAAAGCAACTCTTCTAGATTGACAACTTTAATCGAGGTTCGGCAATAGTGTGAGGTATGCTCAGCTCACTCATGAAGCTCCGCCACGCATTTTCCTTACAAAATAAAGAACCTAGGATGCACCACTGGGTCACACTTAAACACGTGAACCTGAGTAATTTCCAACAAGATGACGCATTTTTGCATGTAGTCCACTTGAATGGTTTGTCGGTGACGAGATTAATGTGCTTACAAGCCCGCCCTGTTTAGCTGACCCTGAATTTAACGAAAATCCGTGGGGAATCCCAGTTCATTGTGTATACGCTGACCATTGGCAATACGGGTCCGTGGGCAAGTTTAAAGCAGACATACAAAAACTTGTGTGGAAATACATAGACGGTAGATTACTGCTAAGCCCTGTAGAAAAACGACACCCTGCATTTCTGATATAATATGAAATTATGACAAGAGTATCCGGTTTAGTTATGTCTCCACGGTATATTGGTTATAACGGTAGAATAAGGTCGTAAGTGGAAGCACAGATATCAGCAGTGTCTAGTAGAATGTAACACGCGAAAAGCTCTCCTCGTGGTTGTTGAGATAGCTCAGGCGAAGAAGCGAGTACCATTTTCTGAAACGAGTTAAACACATATTTGGGCAAACCCCCCTGGCGAAGATGAATCTAAGGAAAAGCCGTTGAAAGAGACTGCCTTCGTAGCTTTTAGTAGCAGAATATTGTCACTCCATACTTCCATGTTATAGACCCTTCAAACGAAACAGAGAGGTTTTTCATTCTGCAAGGCAAAGATGTCTGTCTATACGTAGGACTATTTTAGTCATCCAATATCCCAGGATTACTCCTTGCTGTGAGCAAACAGGTTCGTGTACGTCAGTTTCGACATAACAAGGTTCGAGAGTCGGCATGCGAAATGCTAGGCTTATCCTTGTATAATTAGACGACCGAAACCTTCCGATTCGATTAACGGAAGTATTTGCGCATGCGGAAAAACTATTCTGACAGCTTCCACGCCGACCTCTCAATGACCGGATCAATCACTCGTAATTTCCGTCAACACGTTCCGTTGTTCACTACCAACTTTACATTGCATCTCATCGACTTTCTTTTTAACAGAGCGGTTTCAGTCTTTAAATAACGCTTTTAGTTTCCGCGGTAATCTTTGTTTACAAAAAAGCTGAAGCATCCTGACACAATAGCTCTAAAGAAGTTGGCTGACGATCCAAGTTTACGATCTAGTGTTCAGTCCAAGTAATATTTACACCTTTTGGCGCAACGAAACGGTTTTTTTGGAAATTTTGAAGCTGCACTTGAAACCTCTCCTGCAGGCCCGGTAGTGTTTTTTGAAACTGACATTGAGACGACTGCGATCTGTTGTTATTGCAGAAATCCATACCAGACAAAAATATTTTTGTCTACACCTAAATGCTTTTCCTCCAGTTATTCGCGTCCAATCGGGTCCGCTAAGTGGACTGAATTTTCATATGTTTATCGCCCTTTTTTATTTCAGACTTAGTTGGCATATTGAACCATAGCAGTTGCTTATTTACGAAAAGTATTCAATATAGGAAACTCTATCATAAAGCGTCCTTGTTTTTAAAAACTAAAATATAAAATATTTCGACCTTTAGGGATCCTACGGTTAATGCAACCAATATACAAGCTAGTTGAGCTGTACTGTTCTACGACATTTCCCGTACTTACCAATATTAAGTTACTATCCTATATTCTACTTAGACGCCGTGCAGCATAGCTTCGAAAAACGTTTTTGCTCTAAATGTTACAAGAAGTTTACATATTTTTTCGGTTACCTTAAAAACTACCTGATTTAAAAGTGACCAGATGTTTTTTATAAGTCATTTTTGCATGTTATTAGCCAGCTCATGTTACCTGGCATTTTTAGGAGACATACAACCAGTCAATGGCAGACGCCACATTATGGCTGAAGCCCAAGCAGCAGGGAGCCCCGCAGACTGCACCGAAATGCTGCTAATTCCATGGAACCGAGGAGGAGGAAGTAGTGCTTGTTTGGAGATAAGTGAACAATATGCTTGATAGAAACATTAATTACTGCATTTCGGCAGATACTCCAAATTTTCGGGCGTATATCAACCGAAAGAGGACCTTTCTGACTGCACCTGAAAATTCAATTGAGCTTGATGAATACATGAACTCAGGAGATATCCTCGATTGTCATCCTAACGAGTAGTAACCTATTCAAATCGACGGCTAATACATTAGTCACAACGGAGAGCGTATTTCGTATGCTAGTAGCGTCTTCTCGCTATTGAATACGGTAGATGATCTGTTTTACGTCCTCCGCAGTATACTATAGGGTGACGGCACTGACTCTTTAAAATCCCCGTTTCTTTTATGTCCCCTGTCCTATTGGCGCGTACCTTATCAAAGTCTTCCAACCGGGTGGAGCTGAATGTTAGAGTGGTACACGTTGATTCTAAAAAGACCGTCTTCCAGTACACCTGACGTATTAAAATACTATCCTTCCTTCACTTAATTAATTTTTGTAGACCCAAGACAGAGATAGAGTTAAAAACGTTTATCGTATTTTCGCCATATCGACCTACAAAGAGGTATCTATACAACATTTGTTTATGAGTTGTTCTACCTAATATTACCTGACATAACTTAAATGCTAAGCTTGTTTCAGGCGGTAAAGCACTCAATTTCTAAGTATTGTAATAGAAACCGTTCTCCTTACATGATCAGCAGCTTTGAGGAATCCAACGTTTAGCTTTTTCGAATTGAGCTGTAATTGGCCGAAAGTCTTTTTATCTCTACATATCATGTGGCAGATTAATATCACATGCGAAGCTGCGGACATCCCACGACCGGATTCGACGCATCACAAATTGAAGTAACGTATCACCACCGTCCAAGGGCCTGTGTATATTTATGAATCAACTCGATATCAGGCGACATGTAAGCGCGAAATGAGAGACTTGCTCGGTTCTATTTTTGTGCTGCCTATCTCAGCAACTAGGCTATAAAACATGTGTGGTTGTATTGTAGTGGCAGCTCGCAGTTATTGGACATCTCCATGCGCTGATGTCGGTCCAGCCAATTCATTTCGAGATGGTCATCGACCGCAAACCGAACAATGGTTAACCTACACTCAGAGAGATCCTATCTGGTCGTAGCCTTTATTATAGGCCGGTTAGATTGTACGGATGTAACAAGCCAAATTGCAATGGGTCGTGTTGGCGTTATTCTATTCAGCAACGATAGGATTAGGAGATCTCGGAGATGCTGGGTAACCTCACGGAGTGGCCGTAGCTAAAGCAGAGCTCCAAATTCCGTAACGACGTACGACGACTTGTCTGTCGTAGTCCAGCCGTCGGCCTTGAACTTGGCAGAAACTCAATTTTCGTCGCTCGGGCGTGCACTTTTCGTCTTAGTTTTCCTCTTGAAATGACATGTCGAGTAGAACTAGTGAGAACAAACCGAGAGGTTGTAGCCGGCATCGTTGTGGCGAATGCTAGTACATATTCCTAGCACGTATAGAGTATATTCCCGAGTCAGAACTGTCCTCGCATGTAATGTGCAATCTTCAATGTCATTCCACTTTCTTCTCCTGTTGTTTCGTTCCTATTGTGGCAGAAGCAAAATCTCAGTGAGCGCGTTTTTTTCTTTGGTCCTTTGCAGGCTTTAGCTTTCGCCTGAAGACTGCGAAAGGCCGAAATGCCTTTCGCAGATGACGACTTCTCTTGCTCACAAGACCGCTGGTGTCGCTTACGTTTAGAAAGGGGCAAACGGTGAAAGGCGAAAACAGAACAGCAGGGCTACACGACGCCGACAAAGGCCACACGCACCTATCTATTCTCGAATAAGCGTGGAAACCACATGCGTAAATGGAATCCGTAAAAAACGTGAAAATGTGTTTGACAAACACAAAAGGTGTTTGGAAGCCAATTATCAATACTTGGGTTTCTCATGGATTGTGTTTTCCTACTTAGTAAGTGGGCAAGCAGAGATCGGAAAGAACTCTGACATTCGCCAAAATAGTTGCAATTTCTGTTTCCGTGCAGTCGTAGCTGGCAAATTGCTAGTTTCTTTAGGGCTGAACCGTAATCGCCTCGACAAGCGTATGTCCATCTAACAGTGCTTAGAATTGAGTAACGTACATGCGAGGAAAATGCACACAGGTTTGTTTCTTATTCCAACAAAACCGTCAAACCGGCGTTTGCACTGCAAATTCTATGATAACTCACATATCGGGGCGTGACGAATGCCGTAAACGAATGCGGAACTACATGAGGATAGGGACCATTTTGTGTACATGATTTTTTACTGAGTGCATATCCAACACGCCATGCCGCTGAAGTACGAACGCATGATAGAGTGGAGGAGCCTTGAGAAGCTTTGAGCTACCAGTGGACTGAGTAGTGGCTGAATGGGTGTGGTCGCTGCAATTGGGAAGAAGTTGTTGCAAAAGCAGCTAAACATGTCTAAGTACGATAATTGACACTACTGATGAGTCTGGAAAAACAACGAGCTCGCCGTAATCTGCAGCTGTTGGAAATTCGAAACAAAAATCCTGTCGTTTTAGATTGCCGGAACCATCTGCCGAGACAGGACAATACTTCGTACTGCCCAAGGATCGTTTGTAAGGCATTTTCAACATTGATTGGACCAATGTTGAGCAAGCTTGACCATAATTCCATGGGGCGCTTGGTCGTTACGTGGGACACACATACTGACACATTCAGCTGATCAGCCATTTAAAGGGCACATGACGAGCTGGTAGAAAATTGTTGCACCCCATGGACGCCCGGGCCGCTATGCTCAGCCGTCATAGAACTGCTTTTACTAACATTTTGAAGAGTACCCGGAAATGTATGACACATTTTCCGGTCAATTTATTCATTAGGCGGGCGTGCCACCTAAGGGACCTTCCCGACTCGGATCGACATCTGCCCTGAGGCAAAAGCATGCCTGCAGGATGGACAAAAAGTGGAAGCGATAGCGCCTGCTGCACCTCTAGGCGGCACGCAGCCTGACCATGTGACTCTGAAGCGCACACAAGAAGGACAGCGCACAACCTTTTTGGCTGCGCGCTGTCCTTTTGGCATTACATGGTATGTTGCCAGGCCGAAAAGCCACATGTCTTGAGAGAGTTGATTTTCCAGTACTTCGACAGATTTCATTCTGAGCATTTATACAAATTCAAAGCGCGCGTTATCGAAACATTCTGCCCGATTTTTCGACAGTAGTTGGCCGGAGATACCCTCAAATGTTAAAATTGTGAAAATCATCTCGCGTCTCAAACCCTTCAGGAGTATTTTATTGCTTCCGTAATTTCTACAATGCGAAGTTTTATTTTTAGTGTCGAATGATCCTCCAACCCTGGGAGGTTAATCAGTCGAAAATCCCCTTAGTTCATAGCATAAAAAGGCTATTCTACGCCATGCAATGAAGAAATCTTTTAAGAATAAGCAGTTTACTGATGTATGTCCGAGCAAACTGATTTTTCAACGCTTCTTGACACGCAGAACATAAATGTACTAAATATTCCAGCTGGTAAGGGAATAAACATGTTGCAACACATAACAACAGAGATATGCGACAAGTTGATACAGCAATAAAACAGCGGTCGAATCGTTAGAAGCGTTAGATGACCCTTTAACGTTTTTGGCTACCATGATGCTGATGATTTTATTCCACTCTTTCTGCTAGGATCGCAGTAAAAGGTGTGACGCCCTCTAATGTCATGTTTCCATGTAAACGCCCTATATTGTAAGAGTAGGTTGAGAAGTCGGCAGCCAGCTCAATATGTCTACCGCACGTACTTGTCTCTACCAGATACAAATAACGATGAGATGTAGACGAATTATTGTGAGCTCAATTCATGCAATATCGACCCGTTTGGCTACGCCGTTTACATGAGTCTTCTTGTTAAGAGGAGAGCGGTTCCAGATAGCCCATCACGTAAAAATTTCTTTGGCAGCATCGCAAATCTACGAAGCGGGAATTGTACTTTATTAGCAAACCTGCAAAAGCAAGCACTGTTTTGATTTGCATAATGGCCTAAAAAACCTTAGAAAAGGAGATACCTGTTGTCCCTAGTCCTGAAGTAAAAGCATGTCTTTTTTAATGTAAGCTAGGCCTTTGAGATGCCACAATTCTTTCAAACAACGCCACTTGGCAATTATTATACTAACGAGAATGTACCGCCTAATATACATGTATTCCGATCACCCTCTGAGATACGGTGTAGCGCAATACAGACACCCCCCAACTTCTATGGTCTCTAGAGGATGAAATTATTTGAGTGAACAACTTCAATTTCCGTGGACACTCTGTAGCGGTCTGCGACATATATGTGTATTAAACACGCGTCTGAGCATAACGAGCCTTCCCGAGTTAGAATATTTTGGCGTATGTAATTGCCCCAAGGCAGCACAGCAACGCAGCATAAACGCAAAGTATAAGCAGGAACTGGAGTGATGACTATAATTACTTGGTCCTTCTGAATAAAAAGGTATCGCAAGAGCAACCGGTGCTATCCGTTAGAGTATCCTGTCGTGACACGCTTAGGCGATATATGGCAGGGACATGTCATATAACCTGTGTTTAAGCGTGACAGGTGTCTTCTCAGCATAGTAACTAGCCCTATTGGGTGCCGCATTTCATGTCGGGGTATTGGTGACTGCTCATTGGCCGAAAAGTGCGCATGTACTGGGTGCTTAAAAACCCGCATATACATATATATCGTGTCGTATAAGTAAATTTTACATTTGCCAAATACCTGTTTATATGCGTTGAAGGCACAGAAACACTATCTAATTTCTTATCGGAATACAAGCTGGACCATTCATATTTTAATTTTTGAGAATCAAGCCTCTCAAATATGATCATGAGTCGTTAATGCGTTTATTAAGCCTGTCAACTAAATGTTTACATACACAGTTGGCCAACTTGAACCCAAAATATAGGTGGCAATGTACTTAGAAATCACTCGAATGACAAAGTTAGTGTACGCTTTACGGATTTGTCTGATCGAAAGAGATTGGCTTAGTGCCTCATGCAAAAAGTGCTTTTTCCTAGAAAGATCTCCACAGATCCGCTTCAAGCAATGAAGAGCTATGGTTTATATCTACATATCTGTATATCTATTAAGCAATTTACTTCTCATAACGAGGTTTGTATCTTAAATATTTTTCAAGACTGAGCATTAGCCAACATTTAACGTCCACGGTACCGCTTGTTGCATTACTTCGTAAGGCGGATCACCCCATATTAATATAAGTGTGCAATGCCAAGAATCGAACCCGTGCACCCACCTGCGTGTCTCCTCCGATCACATGTTGCACGCCAATGCACCAAGACACCGAGCTCGACTTCCATCTAACTTGATGCCCAAGACGCCATCTCCATTCACACGTATCTCGGCTGAAATGGGCAGCTCAAGATCACAATTTTGATTTACCTTCAGTATACCTCTTTACGCAAATGGGTTTAATATGTCCATAATGAGTTGGTGATAAAAGAAAACATAGATTCAGTCCAATACCTATACCGATCGTTTACTCAGCTAATTAGTTCCTCAAATTATAATGTGCAAGAAATATAAGAACTGCAGATTGATGATATTTCCTTTGTAACTGAAATCCGTTTTAAATAAAGGACGCTTGCAACAAGTCATTCGGCTAAAGAAAGATTTTTTAACCAATCCAAATGCTAATACAATAAATACTTTGCACACACTTGCCAGAAGCATCTGTCGACCTATCGAAATAGACAAGCTACACTGTTCAATGTAGTTAGAGCCAGAAACCGCCCTGAAAGCGGAGCCGCCTACAAGTGGAAGGTACGCATTTCACATATGTCCAGATCGTATGCCCAAGTGGTGAAACACAAAAGCTGCTACAGACTATATTTGTGGCGACGCAAAGAGCAAAACGCAGCTTTGAAAAAAATCATCGCACTCGTTGGAAGATGCGCATTGTATTGTGCTGTTACCTCATCGGCTTCTCACATACGCGTACCAGAACCGTTTTTTAACGCACAGAGTGCCGATAACCCTTGTAACATCCAGCGGTCCATTGGGACTGATTTAGGCGTTTGCCAGGCTGGTGGCGTAATGCTACTTAGCAAGGTTAAATACGATTTTATGGTAACCATCTTTGCGTACCTCTAAAAGCTATTTTACGCAGTTATAGGTAGAATTCGAGCGACAGATTAAATAATAAAAAAGGTGAGATTATTGTTGCAAGTTCACTTGATGCCGTCCGACTGTTCGTTGCTTGGCACGTAATGTAGCCAAATAACTCTCTTCCAAATAACCAAGCCAAATAACAAAGGTCTCTTCACGGCACTGGAGCCCGAACTAAACAGTAAATAAAAATATTTATAGATATTAAATTCGTTCACTTTGTGATGCCTCATCTTGTTACATATCTTTTTTCGGCGTTTTAGATGCACCTGCTGTTATACTTTATGTTAGGGATAATTTCCATAGCCATCACATAAATTTAACATTATCTAATGGGATACCTCACAGCTCACATAAAAAGTGTCATATTAGCTAAACCATTAGGACAAACAATTTAAGATAAGAACGCCTCTGCTCGAAATTTTGTAATGTGCATTTAGTTAGATTTAAATTTCTTCAGTTTTCTCTTTCTACAGGGTAATCCGAAAGGGCGGATAATTCCCATTTCAATTAAGTAACTTTAGCTTAACAAAATTGAACGTTACCGTCGAGTAGGCACGTAGGAATTTCACATGGAACGTTTAAATTCCAGCGAACGAGGTATTAAGTGTATATTTATGCTTATTATTTGAAATAACCAGCAGTTATTGTAAGGCGGCGATCGATGCTCGAGATGTACGGGGGCGCAACAGATGTCATCCCAGTAAAGATTACAGGCACAAAAATAAAAGAATGTGACACATATGTAATAGTGTTGTCTCTTACACATTTATATACATTCTAGTCAAGCTGCTGTATATACGTGTACTGAACCGCCAACTG
>MNPL01029144.1:181-12527 GCA_002081605.1 Tropilaelaps mercedesae | reverse complement strand
TATATATATATATATATATATATATATATATATATCTGTGAATTTATTTCTTTCTCATTCGGAGGAATCCACTCAGCTAACGGATCGCTTGTGTTTTCTGGTGGCCATATTCAGCACCTCTTAAAGCAACACAAGCCTTTGGCCCATTTCCGTTCTTCTAAACCGGCTATATATCGGCCACACACCGATGACGTGGTTCGGAGAACCCTTGAACTCTACCACGCTTTTAGGCATAGTTTTTTGCTAATGAATTTCGCTGACGTCGTTTGTATCGCTTTCCCGCTACTTTTTGAGTGCCCGAATCATGCACGAGCGGATTTTCGCGCATTTGCCTCCATCTCGTTGCAGCGTCATTGCCGATTGGCAAGTCGACAGAACAAAACGTTTGTGTATACGGCGGTCGGCATTACCAAAGCGGGAAACCAGTTATCCGTTCAACCGTTCACACGTTTATTAGTGAAGATGGCGTTCGTGCCCGCGCATTTCAAACCCGGGCCAACGGTTAAGTTTACATCGACGCAGGGACTCTAACAGAGAGTCATAACTTTTCGTACTGATGAGATTCGTGGATAGTGAAGACAACGTCAAAGCGGTCGTACCGCGAAGCACCGAACTGAAGATCCGTTGTAGACAGGAGCGCTGCGAAGTTGAAGATCGTGTGCTCCTGATTTGGTTATGGTCGATATCGACGCGGGCAACCGATGCCTATTGTAGGTAATATAGGTGTCAGTCACATACCTGCAACGGTTCGAATAGGTGAAAACGACAGCCGACCGAAAAGGGTACGCTGGTGAAATAAGAGAAGCAATAAATCAGACAGGTTGTACAATACCAGGTAGTTCACCGTTTCCGATGTTCTTCTTTTCGTTAATAATGAGCAGATAGCGTGTTTTCGCGGAACCGTCGACCGTGGCAACGACTGTGTGGAATTCTCGGTAGCCGTATCAGCGAAATATGACGAGGAAACGTTACACTGCCACAGGCTATTGTCGACAATACCGATGGGTCGGACGCACCGCCCCAGTGTAATACTTCGCATTCATTAAAACGTCGAACATCTCCCCTATCATCATCGCCCGTGCGGGAACCCTATCGGTTTTTGCGCAGAGCCTCTGAGCGCACGTTTCTAAATACGACTACCGAGATACGAGCTTTTCTCCGCATTTATGTTGTCTATTTGCGCGAATATTTTTTATTCGCATTTGGCTCGCGATGTCTGGCACCGGATACGCCCTTTGTATTTATCCATTATATAGGTAATCAAAGACGAAGTCAGCTGGTATTAGGTAGCCATTGGATCGCGTAATGCGCTTACAAAAATGTCAATGCCAGCGCACCGAGTTGGTGGCACATCTACGAAGAATTAATTAACTAATTTTGGCTTTTTTCTCTCTTCCCCATTCTAATATGCCTTATGGACTGCATGAAGGAAGATTCGCTCGAAAATGAATTGCAGAGGCCACTCTCGAAACTGGCAACGGATATCTGGGGAAAGGAGGATATGGCTCCATCTAGGAGGAGCGTAAGGCCACTTAACCTGTTCAAAGCAGCCAGGCCTTTGCCTTAGTCAAGCTCGGCGGGTTGACGCGTTCCTGTAGAGGAGGCAAGGATTCGATCCCTGTCGTTGCATATTTACATTTATAGGGTCCGTCTTATGAAGTTATGCAAAAAGTGCTACCGTGGACGCTAAATGTTGGCTTATGGTCAGCCCTAAACAAGTATAGGCCTTTGACTGAAGACGTGCAAAAATAGCGGACCACTATCGAATATATGAATCTGCATATTTATGCTACCGGTTGAAGGCAAGCACGAAGTATAAGATAAGGCTGGCTATAATTGTCTTAATATTGCAATATCAAATAATTATTTTAGCATAGAGTACATCCAGAAGTGCCACTGTAGCACGGAACGCATATTTTTATGCGTGCTGTGCTACAGTGGCTACAGTGCTACAGCGATCACGTTCAGGTGCACTTGGGTCACCTTGGTCAAACTTGATGCGGTTCATTCATTCGCTACCGGAAATAAATCCTGGTGTCACAGGTACAGCGAATCGAAAACACATTTGAAACATCGCGGAAACACGCGATCATGAAATGCAGCGAGAATTTCATAGTTGCTAATAAACGAAAGAGGTGCGGCCTATACATTGTCATTGCAATCCCATTTGTTTGCGTTCAAATTTCTAGAAAAGGGTACAATTCAGTCCGTTTTTGTGGAGTGATATCAAGCCGAATAGGGATTGGTAAACAGAGAAAAGCATTCGGTCTTCACATTTTATCGATTACTTCTGTGGATGTACTGTTTTTGATACCAGCACGGGAGAGCCATTGTTTGATTCCGGCGAGAAAACGTATGCAGATTCGAACGAGTTTCCAAATTACTTTGTCAACGTAGTTATTTATTGTGTGTATCTAGTTTTTCTATTTCGTGAGCATTGAACAATATGCATTCATTAAATATATATGTAATCGGAACATAATCAAATCTATTATAGTGACGCCAAAAAAAGATTTTCAAAAAAATTACTCCCTTTGTCTCAATTAAAAACGGCTTTCCGGAAATTAAGAAATAACTTCATAGCCATACCAGTAATTTCGCTTTGCTTCAGCTGTTGACGAGAGCGCTTCCCCTTAACATGCTTAACAAGTGTAACAGGTGGTAACCTCAAGACCGCAAATTCTTCGAATAAAGTTCGACAGGAGGTAGATATCCTATGATTTTACTCGCGACGGGTCATTACATCGTGTGGCCAGAACGTAGTTAATTTCCATTAATTCGTGTGGCAGGTGGCGCCAGGACGGGATGTCCTCAAATATATGTATATAGATATATATTTTTCGTTTCATTTCGTATTTCTGCTAACGACATAGAATATATATAATCGTACAATGATAGATACGCCGAGGTATTGCTGTTTCTGGCCACGCCCCTCCAGGCCAGAACGATTGGACGCTACCAGAAGTTGAATCGGAGGTCTAACGAACGAATTTAGATAATTGTTATTAGATAGAAATCAAGTTACACTCGACGGAGATTGTGGTAAATGGCCCACTGTGGCGTGTGCGTTCATACGCGTTTCTACAGTTGGTGCCCTGCGTCGTTATAGCGAAGAAGCTAATATATCATATTTTACAACAACGTCATGTCGTACTCATAATACCGTTACACCCAAAGCTGAGCAGTTAACAATAAGCTTTCTACAGCGCATTGTAACATAGAACTTCCAAATTATAGAAAGAAGGATGCACACCTCAATTATCCAGTTTTTGCATTTTTGTTATATCCTCGTACCGGACTTCCAGGCAATTTGGTAACCTTGAACAAACCGGTTTCCGTATTGACCCCTTCGATTGGTCGGTTATTTGCGGTTGCGAAATGGAGCACACTTAGCTGGTTGCGTGGTAAATAGCATGAGACTATATATTACGTTGCAATTAATTTTGTCTGGTGTTAACAGGGTTATGATAGCAACAATAAAAGGACTACTTGAGATTCAAGCTGAGAACACTTCTAACGTGCGCTAAGAAAGCGTCAGTTAGACTGGTCTGGATCGCACAGTGGACGAAATTTTCTGCAATTTCTAGTTAATGCAACTGTAATTTAGGGCCGATGAGAGGTGTGAGACTTAAAATACAACCCTGGGCCATGCAATCTGAACTTCAACGTCAACAAACTCTCTTTGCGGATACGTTCACGTTCAAACAGTAGGTTTCGAGCCCGGCTTCACTATATTGTACAATTGTATAGCAAGGCCATTTGTTTATTGCAGCCGGTCTGATATACAATGGCACCGGCTTTAGGAAGGCGAGTTTTCGGCAATTACGAAGAATTCGAATCATGTACAATCTTCAGCTTGACTGCTAGAGAAATGACACGTTCCACCCATCCTCACTGGTCACCATCGAACGCCTGATTTCGCATCGTCTTTGTTGCATGCAATTTCATAGACAAAAAGTGACGATGTCATCCTACGCTCATTCATTGACTGCCCGAAGGGAACTCATCTTTCAGCAGTCTGTACGCAAACGCAGCTCCGTCATCGCATCGTACCACCTTACCGATGGCTCTAAAACGTCTCACGTTTGAGCAAGCAACACGATCCGACATCTCTTCCAATAGAAGAGAAGCTTCACGTTGGGTGCTCAATCACGATGAACGTAGGTCTCGTCGCGCCGGTTGCGTGGCGATTTCTTGGCGCGACTTTTGATTGTTTTAGTTGCTGTCGTGTGGTGCATGACTTCGCGTTTGTTTGCTCTCCCCGTAGATCCGTTGAGCAACGGACGAAGAGGCGATTGACTGAACCAAGAAGGCCTCCGCCACTCTTTACTACCACTTTCGGTTGAAGTCCAGTCATTTTTCACTGGGTTATGGACAATCGAGATGAACGCGTCAATCATCGCTCTACGAGGCGTACGTAAAAGGCTCACAATCGCAAGGACGCCAGTGTCGATTTTGACTTTTTGAAAATTTCTCCGGCTGTAGTTATTTTATTAGTGTTTTTAGCCCATCGGAAAGCGTCATGGAGTGAGTCAGCTGTCAACAGACAGTGATAGATTCTGGTAGAGACAACGGGTCTTACTTGAGCGCATGGCTAGCTAAACCAGACCCAAGCACTTTGGTTGGCGAGGCACGCAATTTTCTGTTGCGTTCCAAGTATAGGCACGTTTAAAGTTATAGGCACGAAATCAAGCGCCTGATTTAGCAAATTATAAGTACATTTAAGTCGCTGCAATGACCCTTGACCAGAGTAAACATAGATCCATTTTTTACTCTTGGCACATGCGACACCCGTAGCACTACAATCGTCGAATGTTTTACGATGGTAGAAAACTATAAGAGATCCAATTCATTATAAATGAAAATGATTCATTTTTCCGTAACTCCGCTAAAATGGTGAGTCTTTCTCGTACTATTTTCGTACGCTTGATTTCTATCTTATTTATGTACTAAATTTTCTAACTCGAATGGGTAACTATGAAGAAACCTTCCGCCTCTCGGGTGATTGCTGGCTAATGCCCCAAACTAGAATACGAGATGACGCTACCGCCTCAGGAACTCATCACGTGTATAACTATATGCGCCCTGAAGCAGACCAATGGACCAATATGGTAGTCCCAATTCAAAACGGTTGAATTGAACGGTTGATTGGGGTGCATACAGCGTAAACACTCACGTAAAACTATAAACAGCTCACCAGATCCTGTACGCACGCTGGAAATAGCACGCCACACCGAGGCTGGAAGGGCTGCGTCTGTATAGCGAAGTGAGATTAATAGCAAGCAAACATGAAAGTTTCACACTGTACCGGCACCACAGAGCTCGAGGACGGGACACGTGTCCAAGGGAAGCCATCCTCCCATAACAACGACATGCGGATCACACACGTGAATGCTTTATTTAGTTACCCGTTGAATACATATACATGCATTTTTTTCTGAGTGAATGCCTATTGCTCATAGTTGTTGATTATTAATATGATGATGACGATTATTATTCATAGTGTGATTAAGTATCATTATTATTATTAATTACTACTATAATTATTATAGTCCCATCAAAAACGTATCGTGCACTAATGATCAGAAGGCAGGAGTGTTTGGTGCCAAAGAAAACACAAACCACGTTCATTGTTCTCACAGGAGCCTTTATAGGGGTCATAAATATTAACGTAATTATACTATATAGGCGTATCAGGTCGCAGGTGAAGCGTACCGCTGTTCAGGAATTATAGTATGCACAAAAAATGGCATTACATCACGCCATCTTTCTCTATCGTACACTTACCGCTACTAATACACTACGAAACCTCATTGTCATAACAAATTAACGGAAGATGATGTCACCTGAAAATAGAAAAAAAGCCAAAAAAATGAAAACTATTTTTTTTAATTGGCCTAAAAGAAGGAAAATAGCAAACCATGTCGAAACAGCACCGTAACACAGCGACGCCAAGCGTGAAGCAACATAGCCATCGTGTCGCTATACCCGACACAACCGATTTCGTTCTTCATTCTGACCCAGGGTTTCATCTAAAAACGTGCGTGAACACGTCGACACTTCAGAACAATCAGATCTATCTCTGACCGTGGCATCCTCTGTAATCGACGCAAATTGTTCTGGAGACCTGGGCCCAGCTGAGAGGGTCTTGTGTTGCCGTGTGACAGCTGGAATCGAAGTGGAACCTTTTATTCAACAAAGGCTGACGGTGTCGAACATCCAGTATTGAGTTATCGGGAAATGCAATATTCGATGGACAGCAGTTCAACGAGAACAGAAGTCGCGACGGCCACTAGAACTAATCTAGCGGCTCTCTCTACGTTATGCTTCTCGTATACGATCCATGCAAGGCGTTGCGGACACATATTGTTATTACTATTCATATATTGTATAGTTTACTTATTAACGCACGATATCAATATTATCATTGCGCCAGCTGGACGAAGTCTTCTGAGCAAGCGTTTGCGGCTGCTACTTTTTATTGACTTACCTCTGCCAGCGTAACGTAGCTGTTACGTTAACATGCAGTAACGACCTGTTGCGGTTACGGCGGACGCATAATCAGATAACAAGGTAGTTTACTGATTGTGTTCCACCAACTGAAGTGTCTAGGGCCATATTCCTGCTCATTTTTTTCCGTATTGATTTAGCATTCAAGCGTCTACAGCCGAACGGCGGTTGCCCTCGATTTCATGGCACCTTACGGTGCCTCTGCGGCTAACTTCGGTATGGACGACTGCAGCGATCCAGCTTAATACCAATTCGATACCTCCTCATCGAATAAACCGAGCAGCGAAATTAAAGCAAATGCATATGCTGTCTCGTGATAAATCCACAAACGTGACGATTTAAAAAATTTTCCGCCAATCAGGTTAAGGCCGACCTGACAAATATCATTAGGAGATAATTAGATAAGCAAATATAACATGTCAACATGCGTAATTAATCAAAGTCAATGTAGACGTAAATAAACATTTGTTATTGTCAATGACGCCAACAGGGCTTCTCCTACTTTAATAAATTCCCCTTCCACTCTGGTGTCGGCAAGGCTAATCTCTTTGATCACACGTTTTTCGCCAAATAACCTACCTGTTGTTAAATTTGAAATATGATAAATTTTCCTAAAATAAACTACAGTTTGTAGCGCAAGCGATGGCTGTGGTTGCCGTTAACGGGTCGGTTTACTAGAGGTCATAAGGAACCTGCTGAAGATCAGCGCCAATCGAAAGGTGACGGCTACATAAATTAGATTTATTCGCCGGCGAAATAAAACAGGACAGTTTCTTACACAACAATAAATTTCAATTCGAACGAAGTTATTCGCTATTGCTTGTAAAAGTAAATTATTAAAACAGTAAATTATTCCTGTGTACCATACATATTTATCATAATCTTCGTGACAACAGAACGTGTAAGGGATTCGATGAGATTCGTTGTGCGATATCAAAGTTACGTGGAATACTGTGATCGATTTGAGGGTGTGACATGGAGGAAGCTATCAAGAGTATTATACAGAATCTACTGGTAATCACCATAGAAGTGGCCAATATTACCGTTACGACAACCATTTCCGTTATATGTCTACTATTGTTTATTTTGAAGCATTTTGGGTATGAGTTCTTGGCCTGCTTCAGGTTAATATAGCCTCTATAGTTAATTATAGATTGCATCTCAAATTGTCACTGTCGGAACTATAGCCGTTAGAGTACTATGTATTACGTATTTAATTTACACGTAATAGAATATTCCGATTTATACCGATGAGACTCTCTTCTACTGCGTACAGTAAAAAGCCCAATTGCGATGACAAAAACCACACATGAAGAATGGCCACCATTGCAACTTTTTGCCAAAGCCTTTATTGTAACAATGAATGAACAAAGGTGGCTCAAAATTTAGATTTTTGTTATCGTTTATATACATAATATCCATGGCACAAAGATTGAGAAATTGAATACACACATGCACAATTGAAATGTGATTACCATAAGCTTATATGGATACGGTATCATTATAATGATTATCCAGTAATGATTATCAAATGTAATAGGTATCCACTATATGTGTTGTTTGAGGAGACTGGTCACAGCATGACACACAAGAGAAGAACCGCATACTGAACTGAATCCCTGCTGAAGTCTCGCCAGGCCACCCAGGCTCACGGGTCATCGGTGTAGTCAAGCCTCACGCGGTGATGCTGGGTGCTATTACTGTACCTCATACCGTCGTACGAACGAAGTCGCTCGCCCGCATCA
Organism: Tropilaelaps mercedesae; assembly: GCA_002081605.1. Taxonomy (NCBI): domain Eukaryota; kingdom Metazoa; phylum Arthropoda; class Arachnida; order Mesostigmata; family Laelapidae; genus Tropilaelaps; species Tropilaelaps mercedesae. Next base: position 4,272 of record MNPL01029144.1, on the reverse strand, counting down.
TTTTGAAGGGGGCCTGTTGCCGCTCGCCAAGGCCCGAAACAAAACAATAAAAAAATATCAGTATAAGCGTCAAATGAAGGAGAACAACAACGTTAAACTTGCCAACAGTAAAAACGATTACCGCGAAAACGGTTCATCTGAGCTTAGCACCTGCAGAAGTAAACCGCGCGCCGCTAACGGTAAATTGGTAGGTCCGTCGGTGAGAACCATGTGGATGCGCTCGCGCCGTTATGATAATGCTGCTGCTGCCGGCTTTGAAGCTCGCCATTGAGAAAGCTCGCAAGCGAAACGCGCCGCCGCAAAAGTCAAGGCCTCGGACACGAGTTACGGGGGTGTTTCGGGGGGGTCACTGGGTAGAAAGGGATAAGCTGAAGGAGAAAAACAGAGGAGTTGCTGTATATCTGTGTGTGTGTGTGTGTGTCATAGAAGTCCGTTCTTTAGCGGGATTAGACAGATAGCTGGCGCTGAATATATGATCGTACAGGCGTAACAATTTCAGAAGCTGTTTCGATATTCATTTTATATTATTCAAATATTGGTATTGTACACGACGTGGTCGTCGTGCCACCATTTGTTGCTGCTCTTAGAAAATCTTCCTAAACTCCGTAGTCGAAATGACTCCTAGGCTAGGCGGTGAACGTGGAAGGAATGCTTGCTATTGCCGATCCGATGACAGCCAATGCGTTTTGTCTTTCAGTGAGATCAGCTGATAACTGGTGCAACGCTGTTGTCGGTAAGGTGGGATAACATAACTGATATCCAGTTGCGTCTACACATAACAGCGATTGGCGGTATACAGCATCACCGTCATAGAGTAAGCATTGGCTCATTCCTTTTCGACCAGCAGAAATCAAATTGTGTCCTCCATCAACTACTTACAATAGCATGGAAATATTGTCGAGCAGTGCGTACTGCAGACGCCGGAATAATAAACGACATCTACTAGCAGATATTTTCTTTAATTACTCGCGCAAGTTTCGTCAAATAAGTGTACTGCTTATCTTTCGACGACTGTACCTAAAGTATCACAACGAGGCCAGTTAAGGGCTACGCAACACTTTTAATAAGCATCGTATCGGGAGGGAAAAAATTCCCTCTGTTCAGATATAAAGAGGTATCCTTGACGCCGAAAAACATGCTTTTCTTGTTGTTCAATAAAGTTCCCAACATGTATGTGTGTTAGTATCAGGGAATGAATACGGCCTGGGCGGTTGTACCTATTCCATAAGATCACGATAATAATAATAATAATAATAATAATAATAATAATAGATCACAATCAACACTAAAGATGCACTTTAACTGGCATAAACATATTGGGAGTGGAACGTTTAAAGCATCGTCTTCTAGGATATTCATATATAGATAACATATTTGAATTATTAATGCATTCGCTCTAATGCATTGCTTTGGACCAGCACTCAACTCTGAAGGATACCTTTTATTGCCCACGTAGTTTAATGATGATTATTAATGCAATGATGGTTCAATTTATATGTATATGAGAATCGAAATTTTTAGTTTGACGTCTACGTTTGCGCATGTATAACGTGCAAGGTGCTTAAAAAGTCTCGCCTTTCTATGGAGCGTTTTTCAAAGAGTTTCGCAACTTGTAATGGCCTTTTAATATAACAGTGCAAGAAATGACGCAATCATAAATAATATTCGTACGCTCTCCGTTAAGATACTTTTGTGGAGCTATGTCGTGTCGAACCTGATCTCATCATATCAAGTGTGGCTAAAAACGCGTTGCATCGTCAGCAAAATAAAGCGCTAGAATAGCCTTTCAGAGCATTCTACCAGCATCACTTTCGATAGATGCATCGTTTCGACTAATTCAGAGGGTGCAATAACAACGCTATGTGCATTCGTAATCGAAGCATCAATGTGAAGCTGTATGAGAAAGCGTTTATATGAAGACGCGAAACACTTTTCAAGAAGCTTTTGCCTATGAAGCACCTGGAAATTCAGAGGACCTACGATCGGATGACTGTATAATGCATAAAAATTGGAGACCTGTTGTTCAGAGCTGGTCGACCTTCATTGTCAACTGATGACAGACCGAAGGGCATCGTAAGAGCGGTCACCGATGACTTGAAAGCTCTGTGAAGACTCTCGGACAGAAGCGGCTAGTATTTTCTAGCGCTTCTAAAACGCCTATCGTAGAACCATATTTTGGCTTTTTTTCAAAATGAACTGACCTGAGAGAAGATGGCCACTTATAGTTAATCGAAAATCTGAACTAATGATGGAATATTGAGTATCTGGAATTGTTTATGATTGGAATATAAACTAACGCGTCGTCATTCACCTTCATCTTCGTTTGGCTATTGTGCACTTTGCCAGCATCAAAGTGTCGCATGCACATGTTCGTGTCTTGGCGAGTAATTTGACATAAATACTTTGCAGTTGACATTGTACTTAGAAACACTGGCGAAAAAAAAAGTCAACATATCGCTTCACGTGTGCTCCGCTAAACGCGTATGAATCGACTACCAACGTGCTAATCACTGGCCCGCTCCGTCTTTGACAACGACAGTAACGACTACATGAGTGAATTCATCAAGTGAATTCGTGCAGTTTAATCCTTTCGCGTTCGAAGGCTATAAGTTAGGGACTCCTTAGCGGGTTCATGGAGAGAAAGAGTAAAAAGGAATACTTTTTAGAAAGTCCTATTCGTATTTATTACACAGAAATATGTGGACGTGGGTTATTGTACAGAGACGTGCAACTACAATGGACCACTTTAACCCACCGTTCAGTCTGGCACACCTTTGAATACGTTACCACTGTGAACTATACAAGACTCGTTTTGTTCAAAGTGCGCTCGCGCTCGACGAAAGCTATTGACTACTCAGACGCAAGCACCTATACAGCGCATGTAGCAGATAATTTTAAACATAGTTGCATTTTCCGTTCAGCTAAAAGCAGAAAACAATCAACATATACATGCCCTAAGCTGCAAATCAATTTCGCTGCCACCAGAAGCAGCAATAGACTAACGAAACGTATAACCACTATAAATATACAATACATCTATAATCATATGTCCCTCTTTAACTTGCGTTACTATTTCTGTGTATGCTATGTTACATACGCTGATGTAGCATAGTGCAAATGTAGGTGACATAACCGTTTTCACTTTCAGTTTCACCTTCATCCTTAGTTTTCATGATTGGCGTTTTCGTCAGGAGCTATCCAGTGCCGTAGTCCCACCTCAGCACCATTAGTTCACGGTTTTGTAGAGATAAGAGGGTCGCAGGACCATCATCTCGGTTGAGTCGGAACGAGTTACAGCGGCATTGTTCCATTTTTCATTCTTAGTTTTTTCATCGTTATCGTTAGCTTCAGTTTACTGTTTATGCCGCCGAATGTTGTACAATCTATAATCGTTGTTCATTCGCGGCGTTTCTCTTTAGCGCCAACGTGTTTTGCTTCAGCGGGCGCTGAGCGCTTGGCCAAACGGCGCTGCCGGTCCGTGCGACAGTTCAGCACGGAACGATGAATCTGTCTCCGTACCATCGATAAGCGGTGTGTTGGATAATAACTGTTGCGTCTTTCTTCATTATTATCATTATTGTTGTTGTTATTATTATTGCATTTTTATGAAAGAAAAATGCTATTCAAATATCAATGATTAAGGAATGTGTACCTAATGTGGCAATACCATGTTAAAAGTACTTCCACTGCCGTGGTCGGCACTAGTGATCGAAATTCGAAGAGATCTATACCAATTCAAGACTTCGTACATTCGTGAAGTATCTACTTCCTTGTCGATGGCTTGTGGGTGTTAACACGTCATCAAAAAAAACTAGATTTCTAGTGTTTTTTGTTGACAGCCATGCAACTGTGTAAATACGGATTAACAGGATTGTCTTGAAGTGATGCCCTAGTCGACTGCTTGCATTTTCTAACCCGGTAACACATTCTACAGGTTATGATAATTCGAACGTGCAAATATGGTATTAACAGATTCACGTGCGTATCTAGTTAACGCTTATAGACACAGTAGCATGCAAATCCGAATCAACTGTTAAAAGCAAACGAAGTTAGTCATACGATTCAAAACTTCGGAAAAACCGTATAGGTTG
>MNPL01029128.1:18656-82798 GCA_002081605.1 Tropilaelaps mercedesae | reverse complement strand
ATATATATATATATATATATATGACGGTTTTCCTGTTTAAACTCATAATAGCATATGTGCTTGAAAAGATAGTCGTGATATCGGGATATATGTAAAGTATCACGAAGTTCATAGTAATTGTTAGTTGGATCCCTGCTTACCTTTCTATTGTATTCTCGTTCCACCACTGTGTCTATGATCCATGTATATTTACCTGTCACTATATTCCGTATATAACTGCTACATAGACGCGTAGCAATGTCCTATGAAAACTTGCAAGAGACTCTGCGTGGGACCATGAGTTCCCTCAGTCCGGTGCAATTACCCTGTTATCTAGTTCTCAGCCCATACAGCGTCTGATACACGCACATACCGCGTGCCTTCATACTGCTCTCCTCCAACGAATAATATCCAGAAGCCATCGTTTTTCGGAAAATTCAGCCAGAGGCGTTATCCATGGCCCAGGTTTGCCTCATTCTACCACATTTTCTGGTCTCGACATTCCGATCCAATGGTAATCCTCGCTGATCCCACCCTTGACGATCTCTTTCAGTCTTCTCTCTCTCACCTCCTTAGCACAAATCCACTCTGAGTGCGTCACTGCTGCCTCTGCACTTTCCCTTCACCTCGCGTACGCGGAGTAAGGCAGCTGCTACTACGCTGCTGCTGACGCACCAAAAAGGGGGCGCCACACTGGGCCAACCTAATGCATGTTTTGCACTGAGTTGCCGCTACGAACGACACAGGACATAATGCTGCCATTACTGCACCTGCACTAAATGTGCTACGGCAACCTCTTCACTCTTCGTTTGCTCATAAAATCAAACTTCGACCATCCTTTTCTGCTGGATATTTTATGCTTTCACATCGAGACTGACGAAGTCCATAGTCATCTTAATAGGTAGAAGCAACGAAAGCTAGTATTGATACCGTCCGTAAATTCCACGTGGCTTTTATATAAATAAAACCGTTTAACGATTGCATATTTATTGAAGTTCAAAAACTTTAGACCTCTTTATTTACACTACTGTTTTCCAAAATTGGTATATGGAATAAAATAGGAAAACCGGTTATTTCTGCTGGTATTATTTAATGTCGGTAATGTCTCTTCAAGTGCGGATAACAATCCATTGTAGATTGGTAGTGCCTTCCTTTCAGAAAGTTCAAAAAGCTATTAACAGTGGCAACAATGCAGCGAATGTTTACCAATGTTTCTTTATTTTTTGTTTGCAATTATCAAAAAACGTAGTCAAAACGCTCATCTCCCTCGTGCTCACGTATACGTAATCAGTTTATAAGACCGGCTTTGAAATTAACTTGGGGACAATATCAGCAACCATATATGTTGGAAGGCTTGCCAAACACTTCTAGTGATGCATAGGTGTTTACGTATCAAAAAATAGCAGCCATTGGTTCCACCACTAGATATAGATGTCTCTGGGTGGCAAAGACGAGAACAATGAATTTTTGAAAATATCGTCAGGTTTGCGTAATAGTTATTCCATCATTCTATGTAGCTACAGTTTATAAAATTATGCAAATCTATTGAGTCTCTGTTTCCGAAATTACAAAAGTAACGCTCTCATAATCGTAATAATGACTATTTTTCTCTCAACATTTGATCGTATATTTTTTTAGTAAGCCGAAAACTTTTTTATCTAATTAAAAAAATTTCAGTTTTACGCGTTGTTAAATTTCCACTAATCCGAAAATTTCTGACAGTCCCTTCGGGCCTCAGGATTATATCTTTTTGGTGCTGCTGTCTGAGCTAAAAGTGAAAGCTATGTAAACGAAACGTACCATTACACAACTCTTAATTCAGTCAATTACACGCTTAATGAAGGGCACAATATGATCTGTAGTTCCTTACCTAGTTGAGGCTTAGTGACGAACTTCCCTTTTTAAGTTTCTGTTGACTATTTGGATGCCGTAACAAGTCTACAACGTCATCTGACATGTTGGCAAATAAGGTAGAATAAATCCACTTGTTTGACTAATATTGATGCACGTATGAATGCTTCAAAATTGATCATTTAATTCGCTCCAGCCTCTTCATATTATAATAGTGCCGCTCTATACGATCTCACATGCGGTCGAATTTCATATTTGTGTGTCAGCCTCTGTGTATCAACTGTGATTCACATGTAATTTTTTTGAACTATCAAGACGTACGCAGGCACATTTAGCTTCATTGCGTTTTTACTGTGTTAATGAAAGGCTGTTGACTGGCAAGGACTTACGAGACTGGCATGCCCCGAGAAAAAGAGGAAGGAGGAGAAAATAAGTCTTGCTTGTTCTCTTCTATTTTCTTGATTGCTCCCTTTCGCCTAACTCCTTTATACTGGCGCACGTTTCAGATAAATGCCAGATAGGGCGTAATATACCCAATACCATCCACCGAAGAGTCGAAGCGTTCTATCTCCAGGTTAGAATGTTAGGGCGTGCAGCTAATGCAAAAAGGTTGATAAAAGGATTGGAGGCAGGAGTAAAAACAAGGTTGTTCATAAGCTACGCTTCAGAAATAAGACATATAATAACAATATGGATAAAGTTCACTGCCACTTCGGAATTCTTGTGATTTTTAATTTTTTCGTGCATTGAAGAGTGCAATTTGCGGCATACATCACGCAAATAGATTTCCACAAAAAGCTATTGATGACGAAATCATTATATGTAATGAAACACTACATACACAGCCGTCCAGAGGCCCCTGGAGCATTCTGTATATGAATAATAAGGAAAAGTACCTTTAATATATGCTAAAAGATGGGTGCTTCAGCTTGTTTTGGTCAAAAATAATTACAGTTTAAAGCCCCTCAAGATAGTTCGAAACAATTTATGAATATGGCTAGCTTGCCTAACTGTGTGCCACTACTAAATGAGTCAAGTGCGCATTAACACAAAGCAAACAGTGATGCTGGATTCGGTCTAGCACGCATGTCTGAATCAACAAGTGTGCTCTAATCAGAAGGTTATCGGGTGCAACGTGTTGACCAATATTCCATCCGTTTCGTGTCTGAACAGTCAGTTTCCACAACGAAAAGGCATCATTCCTTTTCGAAAGTAAAATGTTAATTGCTGTAGTTTAAAGTCTAAAATTTGGTGATTTGTCAAAAAAGTTCATAAAATTACTTGTCCATGTGGTACTCGATTTGTATAGGAAATTTCCTCTTAAATAATTAAAGATATAAATTTTGTTACATTTTCTATCATTAAGGATAAATATATTAAGCGTAACAAACAGATTTTAACCGTTTCGTTATCTGAATCCAGCTAAAATCTCTAGCTTATCCGCTAATCAAAGATCCAAGCGACTCATTCTGAAGAATATCAAATTTATTAAGCCCGACCGACTCTTTATTTAATTACGGGTTCTACGTACATATTCGCGATCTCTGCTTGTAGATGTGAATTATGCAGTTAAAACTTTCCTCAGTTTAAGACTACTAGAAGGACGAGCCGTCAGAAAACGAACACGGCATATTCTAAAGTTAGCTGCCTTTGAGTAAACGCATGTATTTTATATTCTTAACATTGTGGCAACAGCTGGCTACAAACATTCCTTTAACCTGCAAATAGGTTCTCTTGCAGAGAAGGCTGGCTGTGTTTCCATTGTTAAAACAATTAACATGGTCAGCGTCCTGCCTGCTACTTCGACAGTATCTGATTAGAATTCCGGTATGTTAACTCTCTCGTTAGTGATACTAATGTAACAAATAAAGGGAGTACGGAAGGTCATTGCGCAAGCACTATTAAATGTGGATGAGCCTCTTCAGCCTCCAAAATATTCTATTATTACATAATTTGTCAACCTTTGTTTCGGCGCTGAGTGTACATTTTAGGCGCTCGACTAACTCTCTCAGGTACCTTAAAGGCACGGATGGTTTTTAGTATTATAATGTTACGAATATCTCATTTTAAATAGAGTATAAAATTAAGTAAATATTTATTTGCAATTCTTAGATTGTATGTACTCTTCATTCTATATATTGTACGTACGACCCGTTACATGCTAGTTCACACAGATACAACATCAACCATAAAAAACGTACCTATAAGAACGCACTAACCAAAACATGCCTTCGACGAATTTTACGCCGTCTAATTCCGCCTGTAACCTCACGCTTGCAGCGGGGTCACAGGCTATCAACCTATTTAAAACAGGTGGCACCTGAAAATAAGAAAAATATTTTGAAGACAGTTCTGATTAGATGTCCAACAGTAAGAGTATTTGAATAAAAAACGTTGCTTGTTATGTTGATCAAAATCATTGGAAGCTTTATCACCTGATTGTTATCGAGTGGTAGACACTTGATACTGTACGGGTTTTAAAATGTATACTAGTGATACTCCTAATCTTAATGTCCATCATTTTTAACCTTCTTCATTTATTACTGTCGGATTTCGTTGATATTTTAGATGCGTATACAATATTTTTGATCCCGCGAAAGGAATCAGAACTAAGTGGGACAAATTTAGATAAACTTGTTAGATATAAACGGTACCGCAGCGTCGTCAACACAACGGTAAATATGAATGCAGCGTAGTATAGAGCGGATAAGTGTAGTTCAAGACGGCTTTGTGCAAAGACTTTCAGGGGAGGAGAGCTGAAGAATCATAATTTTCTTTATTGATTTTCGATTTTGGACAACGTATGTTCCGTCTACGGGTTTTCGCGTGGAGGCGGGAGAGTCAAACGACCATCCAAATGGAATAAGGATGTAGTATAAAAAAAAACTCTAAAAGGCCAAAGGAACGGCGAAAGTGGCTAATGTCAGCGTTTGTGAGACTCCTACCTAGCGGCTCACCAGAGGTGTCAGTTTCTAGTCTGTACGTTTTGACTTGTCATAATTGCGATGTGTAATTGTAGTCAATCAAATGGTGCTTTGGTGTGATTGAGGTGTGATTTTGTGTGAGCGTGATTGATACAACGTTTTTGTTACAACATGCGCACACCTTCAACTTTTTGTTTCGAGCAATAAATAAACTAGTAACTAGATATGTTACCGAATTGACATTATGTTGCTTACCACAGCCAAAAAGAGAAACATATGCACATGTTTGTTGAAAACATTTTTGTATGGAATCTGCCAAATAAATAGTTAGTCTACATTTATGAGCCTTGAGATATAAATATATCACGAAGCATTGTTGTTGAGAAGTTCCAGTAGTACCGTTAAGATGTACATACCGCGCGTTTCTCGTTCGCGCATGTCACCGAAACTTTCTTATGCCCGTTTCACCCTTCAGCCCTATTCACCATTTTTTCAAAAAGCTTTAAAAGCAAGTGATATTTTTTGTCACAGTTACGTAGCCAAATTTGTTAAAAAAAGTTTCGTTAAAAATTTGCATATGGAAACAAAAATGTTATAATTAAGATTTTCAACTATTTACAAGAATCACGTTTCACTAAAAATCTTTAAATCAGGGCCACTTCAATTTTTACATGATGGGAATTCTTTTTATGAACGTATGAGAAAGTATTGATTTCTTCTGGACATTTACATATTAGATTAATAGCACATTTTACATTATTAAAGTGCACAGACTTCCAGGTATTTAATAGGGAGGCATATAAATCGTATCATTGTAAGTCACTGTGACACTTATCATTGTGATTTGCGCAGTATATGCCGTCTCAATGTCATAATAATCCGCTCGTCAACATTGTAATTACTTAGAAGCTTGAATAGTCTGATACTAATTGATCAGATAGAGAGGATTTCAGTATGCATCTTTCGATTGACAGGTAAGAAAATTCTCAAGTTAAAATTAAATTTGAATAAAATCCTCTCAAAAAAGGAAAACAAAATCACAGTTGTTACGATACAATTTGTGTGAAGAAACAATGGCGTCCGTGTTTCTGTAGCGAAATACTATGCTTTATAAAATCGTAGCTTTGCTAGAGGCGTAAGATTTTTGTATCTATATACTGTATCACCTTTTTTCATAGCTTTACGGTCTTAATTTGTGTGTATTACAAATCCATGTTTTCGTTACATACCATATGAATTTTCCTAACTTAGAGTTGTACATATGTGCTGAACCGTTTTCTACACAAATTCGTTCGGGCGTGCACCGCCAACATGAAGTCGTCCAGTCTTTTCAAAACTGGACGACTTTACGTTGGCCAAAAACGTTCTGGTCATCCCAAGACGTTTTTCTTTTATCTTGGCGGTGGTGACAATAGCATGGCTACTATTACTCTTGTTTCAAGCGCTCACCTAGATCCTGTCACTTTATGTCTCGATTTTGGATCAGTAGCGTAGGCTGCTTATGTTCTACTCCAGTGGTGACGGGTTAGCAGCTGCCCTACCGTCTGCTGCTCGTTGGGTTCAAATAGTTCCTGCATGCACTGTGGCTTTCAAATTTTTCAAAATTACAGTCCTTTATATAACTACGACATCCCACGAATATACGTTTCCTCCCACATTTTTGGCCTTGAGTTAGTGAGGGCTGTCAGATTATCAGCACGAAAAAAGAGATTGACCGTCCAGAAGTCGCCTTCAAGAGAAAACGGACACTGCCACATGCTCAGCGTTTAAACGCACACGCAAACGCGAAAGCACACATAGCTGACAAAGTGCTCCGTCATTACAACAATTGAGTAAAGCAAAAGGGAGGAAATTAAACAAAATGACAGACTGCTGCAAATCGTTGAAAGCAATTCTCTCGACCTTGTGTGACCGCATTTTATTTTTCGGAAAAGTTACGCTTCCCTGAACTGAGCGGCGCCATCTCGAGTGTTTTGTTCGAGTACAACTGTGTTTAATTTTAAAGTGGGCTAATGGTCTCAGGCGGCAGGAACGGATAGACGGAAGATGAGGGATGCAGTCTGAACCTTGATTAAAGCCATTATTGCCTGTAGTAACTAAGTAAATTCTATTGAATCAAATAACTTGGACGCTAACAATCTCGATTCCATATTTAAAAGGAAAATGTAATATATCAACGAAAATTAGGGTAGAGAAATGCACACGGGAATTAATCTATATGCGTGCATTGACGTGATGGTTGTAATTTTCATAAAAGAAAATTGAACCAAGCCTCTTTAGAAGTCGATTATAATACGTCTTAATATTAATTTGTTTAAGCTAATTTTTGACTCAGCACAGAAATAAAAATGAAATATTATTTTTGAATTTGTTTCGAAATGATATATTCGTACAACTGAGTAAAAATATGAATAAAACTGAATAAAAATTATACACTTATCGCACTTTTACGGAAGAAGTGAGAACACGCTTTTTGGAGTATCTTTCTGTCAGGGCTGACCATCACTTAAGATCCAACATGCACACTTCTGCTTCTGCATTTTTTTGTAAAACGAACTTATATATATAAATGTGTCACGGCAAACGCCGAATTAGTGCGCACGCAAATGCACTAAGGCATCAGGCTCTACGTGAGCAATTATGAGTCTTCTTATATTAATATCAACGTGAGTGACGATTGCTTTGAAAACATTTTTGAGGTTTAATTTTAATGTAATGATGAAGTAACAAAATTATTACATCTTGGCTAGGAAAGTTTCCTACGTGGTGCATAAGCGGTCAATATATATGCCACACACACAGTCTGATGCAACCTTTGGTCCAAGAAAATAATAGAAGGATTTTTTTATAAGGTAGTGAATAGCAAACGTAGTCATGAAATGATAATCGGTGTCATTTGCCCACAATTTGACGCCATCAATGTAAGTGACCCGTGGGGTGATGCAGAAATAAAGGTGTACGCTGGTAATCTGACGAGCATTGGTGAGTAGATGATTAATATTATAGGGTGCATTATTCAAATTATTGATCATATATGTGAACCATTATGAAAACACTATAAAATTCTAATGGACAACATGTCACTGCACTTTTATTTTTACAAAAGTAATAAACATTTTATTACCCTTTAACCAAGCGTGTTTGCTTTTTCACAGAAGTCCAACAAGTGCGCACGTTGTGAAGAAACTTTCACACATATTTCCAGTTGTATTACCATAATTTGAAACTGAGCCCGAGTAAAATATCTCATACTCATTTGCTTCGCTACTATTTTAATGACTGACCTTGAAATCTAAACATCAAAAATAATTGTGGTTGAGAGAAACTAGTTAAATCAGTTTTACAACAAAATAGATCAAAGGACCTTAACCGCGAGCGGGTTATTAAATGTTTAAAAACAGAAACAATTAAGACACACTTTTTATACAGTTGTGAAAAAACAGCGGAAGTTCAATACCCATATTGAGGTTTTTGCAATACACGTGTTAATGGCGTAAATGCTTTCCTTTTGAATAGCCTAATCCACTATAAAATTGACATTCGATAAAAACTATAGATTAGTAAACACGCATATCTTTATAAAATCAGGTTACAGCACACAGTTTCTGTATGAACGCCTAAATAAGCAGTTGCTCACGAATGGATATTTCATTGCCTTCTCTCATATAGTCACGTCTCCCTTAACTTGCTCTGCAACTAGTTTCTGGTAATAAGTTCAAAGGCCTCCTTCTTCTCTGACAATCTCAAAAAAAAAGAGATTTGATGGAGGAAGTTATTTTCTCAAATGATTTACACATATGACATACGGCCAGTCACATCGTCTCAACATCATTCTTATAAATTCTCTCCGGTACGAGCTCCTGCGACCGAGTTATACGAGATTTTGCGGCCTTGTTCACGGCAGCCGCTTATCAAAACCTGACTTAGGACTGTCAATTAGCAACGGAAGGTGAAGATCGAGGTTTGAATGAGAAAGCAAAGCGAAGATGGCAAAACAGGGGAAACAAATGGGATTTGCCATATGATTTTTCACTAATATTTTTCAAGAGGACGGTGCCCACCATGGCAGAGAAAATAACTATAGTGCAATATTATCGAAAAATTGTTTTTCAGTTGCCTGCGGAAAAATTTGTTCTCCAGGTCTCGAAAGTTTCAAAACAAAAGCCTAAGGACTCAGATAGAAATGTTTCTTTTTTTTATGTGGTTCGAGTGTGGCAGCCGGGACCAAAACAGGTGCAGTTATCACATACCGAAAAAATAAATTCAACTTTACAAACTTTTATTTAATAAATAAATTCTTATTTTGAATACTAATTAACCTATTTATTATATTAACATTCTTAGGTATAAAACCAGTTGAATACCCATTTACAAATCTAAGTCAACTATTCACAATTTTCATTCGCTCAAACCCCTGCTTGGCGTACCATCATAGAAATTGTCAAATAAACTATTATTGTACTCGAAAGGAAGCGTATTTCAAGGGATGGATGCAACAGTCTTTTTTACAATGTTATTCAATATTAGGTACGCATTGTTCCTTTTTTTTAGATTCGCTAACAATTTTTGCTAAAGACGAACTCTGTGGACTTGCAGATGTCGTACTCACCTGAAAATTAAAAAAAAACCATATGTTAACGCTTTCTCAAGTTGTCTTGGAAAGACGGTTTTACTTATCATTGTTGCTTATAAAAGTAGGATACGTAAAATCTAAAATTGATGTTGTCGATGTATAGATTTTTCGATTGATTTAATGTGCAGCGTTGTAAGGCATCAGCAGCATGTTTCCGCAACAATTAAACTTCAAGCACTCTTCTTTGTTAGATTAAGCCAACACATATGAGCTAATCCGAGCGCATGACATTTATATTCTCATGTTACAATTACACTTACCAAATATCACCACAAATAGGATTAAAAATCGCGTAGCATCTTTTAGCTTTGCTGAGGATAGGAATCTTAATATGTAGCTGCTTAACGGTTTCGCACCCAGTATTCAATATGCTGGATGTCGCACTATTATCTGGTGAAGGGGCGATTATTTTCCAACACAGTTCGTTTTGCCGTGAAATGTTCAAGCAACCTAGGGAATTTGTTCTGCCTTAGCTGCCTTCTTCTCCTATTGGAGCCAAGCCGCTGAAAGTCACATGTTGCCTTCTGTGTAGTCAATGCTAAATAGCTCTTTCAACCGATTCAGTGGCATCAGTTCATCGGCAATCGAATAGGGGAAAATAGTACTAGGGTGTCTAATACCATGCGTACACAAGAATAAGAGTAAATATACAAACTAGGATACGCTCAAATTCAGCTGAGGACCACTTCTGCTATAAACAGTGTTTTCAAAAACGGCCATATCGCTTACATATTCGGTTTTGGTTTCTACTTAATCATGTAATATATTTGGTTATATATGTATTCTATTAACTGAACATGCAACTTTAGCATTTGACTTCTTAAAGATACGACGAAGAATTATGGCATTCTCCGGAAGAGAGTTTTAGATGATCTGGAAGATGAGCAGGATTGATAAGGATCGATAGGCTAGCTTCATATCATTGCTTGTTTACTTTGAATTGTGTCTTTTGAGAGCAGGATATTTGAATTTTACGCATGTATGACATTATATTTTTTATTTTAATTATGTTGATATGCGTCTTCATTAGATTTTTTGGCAGAGAGTATACGGCCTAATGTACTTGCTTCTCTGTTGCATTGGGTAACAGACATATTCGGAATAATCCTTTAATTAGGACGTGTAAAGGGTCCATTGATCGTGGAGATTTCATATGTCTGACAAAAGCTACAAGATGACGAAAAATAAAGATAATTACCTGATGCAGCCATGCACATTTTCTGGTCTCCCAATTTTCGTGTAGTAAGCCTTTAGTAAGCTGTCATTTTAAAATACGTAAATACATATGAGGTACAACGTCAGTTAAGAAACACGAGATATCGATTTAACAGTTCGGTTGATAGTAAATGCAGTTAGATTACATGTGAATATATTGCATATGAGTAACTGAGTTATCACTAAGACAGTCGCATAAAGTACTTGCGGAGATGAGAAAAGATAGCTTGCTATTCGTCTTCACCATGCAGCATTTTTACAATGAATAGGATATCACCGGGGCTTTCTAAGGTCTTAACTAGCGACGCTTTAATGGGAAATACCGTCTAAACACTAATAGCGTGTCGTGTTTCGCTAAGAACGCAGACGATATTGCCTTTGTTAACTTGGCGAATTATTGTGTATTTCCTAGTCTACTGCTTACGGTAATTCATAACTGAGACGACTCATAGGTTACGGACACCGCAGACATGCCATATCTAATTGCAGCCATATTGCTACTAAATAAATATAACACACCGAAAGATTATAACTAATAATAAAGGTCGCTAATCTTAATTGTACTGACACGTGTGTAAGATTGTTATGTTGTGCGTTATAGTCTATCTTGCTCTCAGCCTTGTAATTGCTTAGTGACGCACTCCACTTTTTAGACTAATGAGCCAATAGGTTGCTCATGTCATTGTGCCTCTCCTTATCCTAAGTACATACACACCACCCAGAATGATCTATATCACGAACGGGTTATTGGCCAGGTAATCCACATCAAATGCTCAATATAAGCAGCACATAGTTCGATTAGTGGGTATTCCAAAAGTTGTATGAGAAAAGCTGTAACAATGACGCAGTACAGAACGTACCTGTCTCTTTATGCCGTCGGAAGAATAGTTGCTGCACACTAGAAATAGAGGTTTTTAGGATAGTAGCTATCAATTCAAAATGCATTAATGCGACACCGATTCGAGTAAAACAACAGTTATTCAAATGAGTCAGTTCGCACTCCGGCCGCTTAATCATGCACCAGTTGATGGTTCGCCACGTGTATTAGCAAGGTTGGCTCAAAAAACGATTTTGTTACGAGAAAACGATTACACGATTTTGTTAACGAAGGTCTAACGAATAAATATAGGCCGATACGATATTGAAATAAATATGCCCGCCTAGTGTTTCTTATCTGGAGTATTATATCCTGCAAAACGTGAGCACTAGACAATTGACTAACTGACGTTTGACTAACTGTTTGAGCCATAACCACTACAAATAGCATAAAATGTTGGTGTGATGTACACATTACTATTGTAACATTTACGTAACATGTACGATTACGATTTTATCGCAAACGCTACTTTAACACAGATTCTCTATAAGCTAAACTTTATCAAAATAAGTAGCGCTATTTGATAGAAAAAAGGTAAGCAGCGTAATTTGTAGGCAACGCACTGTTCTTCGTATGCCCTATCTCTCTGTTTCTCACTATATATCTATAGAGAGAGACAAGTTACAAAGATTTCTCATTTAATATAACGGAGTAGTAAACTCAATTATTATACTGGACTTAGTATGGGAACAAAATAATTACTGATTATTGGGAATTAATTTTAACGGGAATAAACACTGCGCCCGCTCAGTAAATAATTAAAACGTATGCATAGGTACCAGACCAGCGGGAACAACGATACTTAGCAAGGGGTGGAGAGCAGTGGATCACACGCAAAGAGGATATCGGAAAGATGATTGGAGGAAAGTTACTAAACGAAAAATGGATGCCCAATTGTGTCGATGGATCTAACTGAACAAGAAAGTGTACATCGATGAGCAATCACGTAAGCGTATTCTCCAGAAAAGCTGTTGGCTGGTGCAACCTATGCGGTGTACCGATAATTTAGTAAAAAATCTAGCATTGGATGAATAGAAATAATTTTTGTCATATTACTTATATATTCACGTGCCGCTTTTACATTTTATACACTGGTTGATTAACTTGTTGGAGTACTGCTTGCATGCAGTTTACGTTGAGTGCAGCGGCTGACGCATAGAAGTTGCAAGTATAGAATATTTATAGATTAGGTATAAATTTCAGTTTTAGTTCTTGGCTTGCCTGAATTATATTAGTATCGCTGTATCGTCACTAAAATAAACGTCTGCATATTTCATAGAGGTTAAGTTTGTTTCATAAATCAAGATTAGATTATACATTCGACATGGTCACGATGGTAGTTGGCGAATCCTGCAAAAAGATCTTTCGCTACAATATTACTGTCAATTTATGATCTAAGAATTGCGATTGAAAAGAAGGCTGCCCGCACTAAAAAACCGAAACCTTTTAGCGCTTACAATATAGCTTCCCATCAGGTTCTCAGTGTCTTGAAGTACTTTTGCTAGACAGTCCGAATAGTGCTACTGGATACAGCCACTCCCATAATGAAACAAGTCTATTCTGCATGATAGGCGGTTTGATACGACATACTGCCGTCTAATTGAATTTGCACTGCAGCTTGGTCAGAATGTTATAGCTATCTGAGCACAAGTAAACTTTTTGAAGGCCTTATTGCCACAAGAAGGTATGTAGAATCGACAGTCGTGTTCTGTTAATTGCTATCGCGTGCCCTAGGCGTGATCTAGGCAGTTTAGTTTAGGTCTGCTTTAAGGTCATGGAGTACAAAAGGTCAAAATGCTTGTAACATAAATTTTTGCATACTTTGGAAGCATAAGATAGTGCTTTTTTAGAACATGCATAAATAATTATACGCCTAAAATGTTTTTTATTATCTACGGCACTTAAAATGTATCCATTTCAGTTATACAATGGCAGTATTTATTTTATGTGTCATCAAGGTGAATACCCTTGCTAATCTTCTCACTACCGGTTCTTTGTGCACCAGCCCAATAATGTCATTCCATATCCACCGATATATGAAATATGACCAATGTATGCCTTGGTGGCTCTGTTTAATAGTTTTTCATGTGGGCTGACGAAGAGTGCTTGACAGTATCGAACGTATTATCTACGGGTTTTTACCATACTAAAACAAAAAAATGTTTTCTGTTTGCCTAAGAGAGACCCCTATCGGACAGCAAAATGCACAGAAAAGACAAGCAACGACGTTGCGTTCACACTAGGTACACCACGTAAAAACTTTATCTCCAATTTTGTATAAAATGCTATTTCGAGGGTCACAGGAAAAGTAAGGGCAACGAACAAACTATTATGAATTAAAGGCAAAGCCAGTGTGCATGTCGCAAAATTAAAATAATCACTTCAATTTAAAAAATTTAAATTAAAAAAATAAAAAATAAAAAAAAATAAATAAATAAAAATTAAAAAAATTAAAAAAAAATTCTACAAGGATAACATGTTTTTATTCAGAGTATGAGTTTTTAGGAAATGACTATGTGTAATATCGTATATTTCCTAAAGTTCATATTAAGTGTAGGATAGGTTAGACTTTCTGCGATGCCGTAAATTTTGTGACTGAGTGCTCTGTGTCATATCCATTTCAATGCTGTAGGTCCCACGCTTGGATGCATACAACTACGAGAGTCTTAATAGATATGTTCGTTGATTGCTTATAATAACTTTATATAAATAAACTTGCGATTCAATTTGCTCTTCACTTTTGATTTTCAGTTGGGCTTTCCTCATGCATTTCAGGGTGGCTTAGAGGGTGAATCGTCATTAAGGCTTTTTTATACAATTACTTGTCTAGCTCGCTTCGGCGAAAGTTGGCTATTACCCAGTCAAGGGGCTGTAACAAGCAAATTAAGCACTTCGAACACTGGTCGCACTTAGGCCTATGCCATGAGTATTTCCTCGAGTCGCGCACTCTGTCGAAAGTTTCAGCTAAGCAGTTGCCTAACCTAAGGGTTAGGCAAGACTGGAAAGTATTGCCCGACACCGCGTGCAAAATTTACCAGTTCAATTTTCCAAACGACGAAAGCCGTGATACACGTATTCACACGGCCAGAATACGCGCAGATATCTCTGTGTGTAATAAGTAATAGACCGTACGTCAGCATACGGCACTGCAACAAATTTTCACGCAGCTACTGTAGCCAACTGAAATTTTCTTTAACTATAATAACGTTACACGCGACACAACATTTCAAATAGAACCACGGCGAGCTATATAGCAGAATTTACTTAATTCTAGGTTGACGCTCAATTCTTCCGTGTTAGGCAAACTGATCTTACGTTCCAGTATAAAATTAGTAACACGTCACAATATTACAACAGATAACTATGAGGAGTTTAAGAAAAAACTTGGATAATAAACAATTCATTTTTTTAACAAATGAGTATAATAATAAATTCAATAGGTGCACAGCTCTAACATGCATATTCTTGTTTATTTATATATTATACCAAAATAAGCCCAAGAAAAATATCACAGACACACACATTTGTTTAGATATCATCTAAAAATCGACTTAAAAATATAGAATTCAGCAATAATTATAATTGACATCAGTTATGTGCTAAAAAATTTACAGCTTTCCAACAAAATAAGAACACAATTGAAAAACCTTTACCAAGACTTATATTATCGTTTAGGGTTTTTACATCCTTTTGACACAACCATTATGAAAGAAACGCATCCTAGTATATAATAACTTCTCCTCATTTCATATCTACCGTGTGTGATACAACACCGAAACGGCCTCTGTCCACTTTGGTGCATTTTTTTAGCTTTTTAGACTTTGAAGTTAAATAGAAATTATACCATTTAGCACACAGGACAACGAGCCACATACTGTTACCCCTTATTTTAACTTCCTGCAGCTAGATTTCAAAACTGCTGAGTTGTCCATGCTATTCCTTATCTGTATCTCCCTTCTTTTTATTATTTGCTTCACCTGCAAGCAATACGTATTTCATTTTTGCGGTTGGCTGAACGTGCTCAATCTGTAACCTTAGGTCCTGCCACTTGATTTATTCCAAATCAGTAACGATATAGAAATATCAAAGCGTCCACAGATGCACTGAAGACTCAAAGCGTCTGCCTTAAAACCCTTATAGATAACGATTGTCTGTAGGGTTACCTTCTTGGTTGGGATGAATTTTAAAAGGCATCACTAGCTTGAATAGTCTTTCCCCGTCAAATCGTTGCCAATGCTACCAGTGCCGAGAATAAGCGCAGGTTCAGATTTCGCTTCACTTAGCATCGTTTCATACCTGATTCCATGATGGCTGAAAGACTTCTCTTGGGTAGCGGCTCTAACAAGAGACAGATCCACATTATATTATGAAAACAAAGCTCCCATCTCTTTAGTGGGCCTGAATAGACTATAGAACAGGCCGGTGTTGTTGCAAGATTGTACAAATTTAGGCTGCGACGTTTCACCGATTTTAGAGTAGTCTGAAAATGTTGGTAGACGTGACATCGAGAAAGGTTGGCAGAGTGATCGTTTCCTCAGAACGACGTTATCCGTTCTATTTCCAGCCTGTCGGATAAAGCACATTTGCCGAAATTTTTTACGTGGGTTAACTCCTACCCTTGAAACATTTATATACTTTCAAGTATCAGAGGACGTCTTCCCTTTTATACACTTTCTTAGGCTCTCCGCCAAAGACCGTTGAGATTCTATTATTGTATCCCTACAAATTTATTTCTTCATTCGTCTGCCGTTCTCGCAAAATTATCATAAATAAGGTATGGAACGTTCAATCTGGTAGTTCTATGCCAGAACTAAAGAAAAATGCATACAGATAATTCAAGTGAAGATTGATTCTTTTCAGAGATCGGTTCTTTTCGATGTAATGTAAAAAGCGCTGCCGTGAGCGTTAAATAGTAAGTAATGATTAGCCCTAAAAGTATTTTAGGACGTCAGCTCTTACTGAGTGTTGAGCTGAGGAGCAAAAATATTTTCCTGAAAACAATCATGAATACACGAGGTTTGTCTCATGAACTGAAAATATTATAATGTATATAACATTCTGGCCTATATAAGTTCATGTTTGACTTTTCGAAGGTCATTTACGCGCATTTATAGTGTGTACTCTTCATATGTAATCACTGCTCCTGTGCTTTTATAATGTCATCGTCGGCCTCCATCAGTGCATCTGCCAGACATTTCATGTGGGTAAACTTGATTTCCTTGTTGTACAATGGGTCGGACGAATCGCGTCTGTCTGTCATTACGGAGGATAGGAACGCAGCGAATACAAAACGGACGTTGAGGACTCAGGAGGATCAGGACGGTACCCAGGATGATGGTAAGCAACTTCCTAAACCATCAAAGCGACCACGTTCGCAAACAGGAATCAAGGCCACGCTCTGTGACCTCTTTACGTTGTGATTTGTATCCTAGCGCTCCAATGTCCAACTTTGTCCGGATCTGCAGCATAGGTACAAACTATTTGCATTTCCATCCTTAAGAAATTGTAGTGTGAGACATTGCCGACCTTTCGTTAATAAAGTGCCTTACTTCCCATGCTCAAAGATCTTAGACAAGAAGATGTTTATTTACAAAAACATTAGTCACTTTAATACGCTTGAATATATCTGGCGTGCTAAACTATATTTAAGCATAATATTTCAGAAAAAATTTAAATATTAGAAAATACTGGTAATCTATATGCTTTATTTTCAAATTAAACTATGGCCTGTTTTTGAGAGGAGAGGAAAACCCTCATTATACATCTTTTTTGGGTCTTTGCTTTGGGTACTCTGGAATTGACAAAACCATCCCCACGCATGACTTCGGGGGCTGCCTAGGTAAGGGGAACGGGAAAACCTTCTATGTATAATGACCCTACACTTCTCGCTCAATGAAATTGATCCTGGTAGATTCGTCTTAACAGTTGGTATCTATATTGCACATTCCATCAAGGAGCCGCCGGTATATCGGTTTTTACACCTATATATCGTTGTCGAAAGAAATCGATCTTCGTCACCAAATGTTTATGCTGACTGACCCCCACTTAGTACGCTTGACAATACCGAATAATGATATACGCATGCTGCTTCTTGGTGCGTTTTTATATACATAGACATTTCGCTCTGGTAAATTTGCACTTCGATAGATATTCTGAATATGCGAATAATTTTTGTAAATGCTTTTTTTAACGCAATTTAACTATGTTTGTATGGTTATATATTTCCATCAACCTTTAAACGCGTTAAGAAAAAATAGAAACGTCACTACCGATCGAAATGCCGCGATTAATCAAAAATAGTAGATCTAAGAGGTCCATTACTTTCAAGTATGTTTTAAAATTAAATATAGTGCATGCAGAACAGTAGTTTACATATTACTCCTAATAAAATGAGGGCGCATAAACTAAAATGTATAACACCTGTGTATTTAGTTGGAGACTCCTATCTTATATACAGTAAGCATTTTAAATCAGAGTGCGTCAATATTTCAGAGAATTTTTTCTAAGATTCAGTTGTAATTACCATTTGTTCCAAGCTGTAATGGCGTCAATTATACAAGTATGCTATGCTGCTTCCTACGACCGGTAAAAAAATGTTGTTAACTTCACACAGGAAAAGCGTCAGGCATAAACTCACCTGCAAAGTAGCTCTTCATTAAGCTTGAAAAATAATTTCAGAAAATAATAATTTTGCCTTGGGACCGAACCTACAAGTTGAGAGTATCCACCAATTCTGGTCAGACCTTGAACATGGTAAGGTCATAAAATAGTTATTTCTCGATCTAACTTTTAAATCTGTGTGCCAGTTCACATTCTCTTCTCTGCTACAACTATCTTGGTCAAACTTGTCACAAATAATCTTTGGGTGTCGTATTAACGTTAAACGAATGCTGTGTTCATTCACCACACGGTTTTTACCATAAAAGTACTTAAACACTAGGACACTGTTTATACAACTAATTTTTAGTCACTTTTATATGCGATAATAGAGTAGAATATAGCTGTTTGTATGCTGGTCCACATGTATTCTCTAGGGGTCTGCATGTCGATCATATATCAATTCCAGCAGTTCGTCACATGAACCTGTTTGATTCATATTCCGTGTTTATCTAAATATCGAATGGTTTTGTAACTATAAAGGCCAGCTAGCATAAGGGTCAACCAGGCGTGTTCCCTACTACCCTTTATCCCAAGGGAAATTTTTACGTCAAAAAGCTGCTGCTATCTGAAATTGCAGGCTTATTTCTGAGTGGTCATTCCATTTCCCGCAGAAAAAAGCGGTGCTCCCCGGGGCAAGCATCTGCTACAGGCCAGATAAGCCTTTGTTCGTGCATGGCTTCCGTCCCTGGATCAAGCAATGATAAAGAAAGGAACTTTATAGAGCCTTCTTTGTTAATATTTCTTGTTTAAAGGTTTCTCTATATCGCAGTACCTTTAGAGCATTAAACATACGAACCAAGGCGACATGGCTGGAGGACCTAACGTATATGTTACGGAATACGCGTTGACGTGTAACCGCGAACAGCAGAATTCGGGTAGGAGACCGACACTGGTTCGTAGTCGACAGGTTTGGACACTACTGAGATATGATTCAGAGCTAAAGAATGCACTTCTGTAAGACACCCCGAATGCCGCGAAGTTCCAACGAATACTCCCCTGAGGTGATATCAAAATCTATTATAAAAGTGAAAAGCTATTCATCTCAAAAAAGTTTATTTAATATCCAGCACTCGCTATGGGTATCGTGATGGAGATAGAAAAGCGCGAAAATAGCAAGCGGAGATGCAGAAAAATAGATTTATTGGTTCCACCTCATTGACCACGCAAGCGAAGCGAAAATAGCTTTACAGGACAATAGCATACTGTTACTTGTTATTTCTACCAAAAATATATTTATATTTTAAGCTCCACTTTAGCACAAACAGTGAGGACAGTCCATTCAAGATATATTTAGAGCTATGCAGTCATTAATGATGCAGGAAAATCCTTTAGGAAGATAGTAAGAGCGACCAATAAGGCTTCATATATAACTTGCCCATCCCGTTCTAGGGCTTTGTTTAGATTTTGCTCTCAGTTAACGAGAGTTGTGAATTCGCGATGTCATTCTGTCATTTATCATTTTCGGTATGCACCTTCTGCTGCATTTGCTACATCTCCTTTTAGCTTCTGTTTTAGTTTTGAGTCCTTTCCTTCCAGTTCATTTTAAATGCGACCAATCGTATTAGGACGATTGTTCCTTCCAGCCTTTTCTAATCTAAATATTGGTTCAATGAAGCTAATTTGATAGAGCAAAGCTTAACACTCAACAGATTGATTTACTTACACAGTTCGCATCTGCCTCACTACGTTCTGTTACTGTTTCATCGTTAATTGCCGATAGCTATAAAGATAGTATAGATTGTTTGAATTTTTCCACCAACAACGCTCAGTTTAGACTTACGTCGATACTCTTCAGTCTCCCCGAGTGGCTTAACCTGTACATCTCAACCGGCCGACGCAGAAATGCAGTACGTTTAGAGATGCAAAGCAGTGAAAATATTCATTACATTCAACCACAATTTAAGGCAAATTTTATTGCGTGCGTTGTCTTTCTTCTAGGAATAAGCTTTGAAAAGGAAGGAAAATAAGCTTTTACTACTAGCTAGCTTTTGTTTTCATCAATTATGGCAAAATGCTTTCGTGTTTTTATCTCCTTATCATTTATTCCCACCTAGTTATTATATTTAAGAACTAATTGTACAACGGTAATATAGAAGCTTTATTCAATCCGTATTCTATGTGGCACGTTATAGGCATCCAAATGAACATACCTTTATCATGACAGTCCTTTCAAAACGTAAACGTATTGCGTGGGTCACACTGACGTGTAGAAAAAATTGCTTCATTGAGGTGTCATCTATCGCTTCATCAGTAAAAATCCAAGACGAGCGAACAGAAATCTAGAAGCAAGATGGTCTCTAACATCTTATCCTAGACGCGCACCGGAGAGGTCGGGCGCAATTTCCAAAGGTCCATTGCCCTCGACAAAAAGAAGCTTCTCGGCCATTGCGCTTCCTTCGGTCGGCGGACAGTATACTTCTGCCTTTTTCATCGTGTCGGACGTGCCAACGAAAACGAGAGCGTACGATGGGATGGGGAATAGAGAGGGGAATGTGCTATAATATGAGGAGGCGTTCAAGGACACACGGCTGTGGAGCTAACTGAAGATCCGTTGGAGTCATGCTATATTTCAACCAGTGAATGGAATAGTTTTACTAAACGTTGTGACCTTCGATCTGGCATAGTTCTCTAGGTATCTAGAGTGCGCGCTATGGAGCGCAGATGTCCCGAGGCATGACTACAATATTCAACTCGCTTTTAAGAATTCCTGGTCACGCGTCTAGATCTGCCGTGATTCAACACCCCAAGTGGCTCGTGCCTCCTCACACAAATTGTCTGTTTTTCCAAATGAGTCTTTTCTCGAGTTCAAGGGTGGTGCTTGCTTGGCTTCATTTCACTCTGCATGTATTAGAACCCTGCCACACTTCTAGAAAGGGCAGGCCGGTTGGGCCAAGGCAGCCTTGTCAGCGAGGTCAACACAGGCTTTGAAATCCACGATTCTTTGACTTTAAACCGAAGCCACCCGAGGCAACGAATGCAGTTTAGAGGCCGCGACTGTCATTGTTGGGTGAGATAAAAAAGGAACGAGTCGAGCCCAACGAACAAAAGAAACACCATATTCCACTCCACATTCGGGAGATCGAAGAGTGAAAGAACGCGAGAATGCAAGCACCTGCTCTAACTTTGTATGTTGTCACACTTACATTGTGGTAAATTTTAGCAGCTGGATTACTAATAATTTTTCTTATCCTTAGATTGCCATGATGGTAGAGAAATCATTCAAGCTAATAGTTTTGGCGACAATGACATTCCGATATCAAAAATAATTGTAGAGAATTTGAAGGCTTTGAAAATAAGACCCATAACCCTGTCGATAAAATTAATAAATGTATATAAAGCATAGATCGACAGTTTTGATAGCATAGCGTTTATAGGAGCTGTATATGCTTTACAATGGTCGCGAAACGTGTAAAGTTTGCTTAGCAAATTTCAAATGACAAAGAAACAATCATTTAAGAGATAATAATCGGTAACTACTCCAAAAACCATTGATCTAAAACAAATTGCATGTATCTATAGGAAAATTAAAATAAATTTTGGTGTATTATTGTCTCACATTGTGTTTTACGTACAGTTTGGGTAAACTCTCTGCTTGCCTTACATTTATGTTCTCTGTTTTTTTTATCATCCTCGACTCACTATGACATATGTATATGTGTAAAGCTTGTCTTGTCCTGTGCAAGCGAAATCCATTATTCCAAAGGGAGATTAGATGCATATTTGTTACATTTTCTGCTTACTCGGAAAGATACATGCCAATACATTTGCCAGTATATAAATGCATCTGGTATACAATATTTGATCTGAAAAGGTAATATACTACATACTCTGATGGATACCAGTCTGCCGAATCATAAATTATCAATCAGTAGCGTTTTATCTATTCTGGAACGCCGATTTAATAAAGTAAAGTCTTAACGCTTTGCCGCCACGACTGCAAAATGTTCAGAAGTGCCGCGCGTGAACAACATTACCACACAAGTTTTACAATAACCATGCATGAAGTTTCTGTCTACTATTTTTGATTACCCTAACACTATGCATTTTGCAGACAGTTGCTCCACCGTATGTTAGTGCACAGTACAGTCACTATGTTTGCCATACAATATAGTGTAGGAATGCGTATAGGAGATGCAAACTCTTTTTACAAATAAGAGTGTCACATATTACGAGGTCCATAAGTGGATCCGTTACTGTGAATAAATTGTTTGTTAATCAAATTAGAGGGACTACTTGTATTGATGGGCTCTAGAATTTTAAGTCATACGGCTTCCATAGTCTGAAGACGTTACGTCACCCACTAACAGTCCGCGATTATATCACAAGATGATTGTTGCGCCCATTTTGAATGCTATACCGTTGTGCACCGTAAAAAGCGATCATTTTAGAAAATTTGAATTTACTTTGAAATTAGCTTTCAATTACCAATACAGAAAAGCTGGAGACGCCTTTAAATAATGCAACACAAACATAACGCGCCAATAATATATAGGACAGAACTCGAATATACCCAGCCAGGTATTAATAGCTGTTAACGGGGAAATGTTTCTAAATGTTATTCAGCTTTTAATTATAAATGCATAGGCTTCTAAATATGGAAATTATATTTTCCTCGTGGAGCACAGCAGAAATTGGCCTAAAGATAACAAAACCCATTGCTTTTTATGCTTGAGTGGGTCTCATGTATTGCTAAAATATGGGGTCTAAACATCTTTAGCTCTGTCTGTATCCTGAAATTGAACCCGCGGTTCTCCATTTAATTGTCCTTAGCCGACAATAAAACAGCTATTCGACAACAAAAGCAGCTATGTGGAAAAAATTTGACTTATTTCTGCTAATATGCAAAGCAATTGACGTTAAAACAGATGCCAGAATTCAGGATTGTAACTTTTATTTAACACGATATCCGCAGATATTACACATGTAAAATTGACCTTTTTAAGAATGGACATTTTTATATGATTTTTACCTTTGTTTAGGAAACGTTATCCTGACCATTGCTCACCCCCTAGTGAAAAATCTAATGACTAATATTGATTCTGCAACATCGCCTCAAATAGAACTGTGCTAGAGTCTAATATTAGTAAAAGGATCGACAAGTCATTTGTAAAATACGGCTGGCTTACTTGGACTCTTCTACCTACTAACGGACCTAGTCCACGTTATCATCATTGCCATCATTGTATAGCTTATAATGCATTGTAGGCTTCCGCGTTTCGTGTACCTTTCTCGCTTATGCATAAAGTTACCGTCATTTGATGATCTCCACAATTTCCCATATGATGATCCTAGATTCCGAGAGGATACGGCCACAATCAAATGGATTTGTGCCCGTTAACGTTCGCGCTTTTTGTTCGTACAGGCCAAAGATGTGCATGGTTTATTACTGCAGTAATAAATGTTTCCAGTATTGGCGGCTACAAAACACACCTCTGCATGTTGTTGCGCTATAGATGCTCACGGCGATGAGCAGACCGCTGAGGTCAGTATTTCTTTCTTCCCCTAATGAAAAATTTTAGGGCAAACATTCTAATTACACGCCAAAAAGTTATCCCAGGCGGAAAACCAAGGAAATCACCGTACATTAAGAAACAATAAGGATGATAAGCGCTGTATGAGCTTTTACGTTGGTTGGGATGCGACTTGTTACTTCAACTATTCTTATTATTGTCATATGGAAGGATAAGACCACATATTTATTTTCTGTAGATAGCGATGTTCAAATAGCTCACAATGCCGTTTAGCATTTTAGGTATTTTTATGATTGTTTTATGATCTGTTTCCAATGGGAGAAGAATTCCTATATATGCTACTCCTAAGAACAGGTCATCGGTGGCACTGGTAACTCAGCATCGTAATACTGAATCACTCTGAAAATATTCTCGGTCTTCAATAAGACGCATAAGGGCCTACTGGTCGCGATGTCTATAGACGGTTCATATAGCGTACGTCGACTTAGTCTTTAGCATCTGGGTTAGTTTTTGAAGTAGCTTCTTAAACTGCTTGAATTTTGTTTTGTAACGTTTATGGACAAATGGTATGAAGATGTTCATTGGCTGACAAAGTTAGAGGACTATGCCTCACTGGAAATTTAACTTCGAAAATTGGAAGAAAAAACGTGCCTCAAAATTCTTTCTATTTTCTTTGCCGTCGTCATAGAGTCTTCTTTTTCTGAGTTATGTTCGGTGATTTCTTGGAGAATCAATCAGATGACATCCGGCTGTGAAGCTTCAGTTCAGTGGACCCAAGCCTACAAGTGGAAGCAAGTAGGTTGAATGCAGAGTGCATGTGAAATACTTCGAATGTACACTTAATCTCATGATAAGAAATTTTAATATCAGCTACCGATAAACATAGACCTGGTCACAAATGCTTCGAGGGGACCGGTCAGCAAGCATTCAGATCATTATTAATCCTGACAGCGACAGCTAATGAACTTCCGGCTCATGATTGAAAGGTTTTACTCGTGTACTAAAAACACCTTTGTATATAATCTGTATGACAGTTGATTTTGAAGAGCCACTTTAGCTCTGTTTTGTGATTTTTAAATCACTGGGCAACTCCTACTTTCCCAACACGAAAATAAAGTAGGATATTCCAAGTCTTTCCCTGCCCCATTAGATAGGAGTTCAACAATTAGGACACAGTACGTTGCTATATAAATTACTAAAACCCATTTGAGACATTTATGTTTTGTCCATAAATATTAGCAATATATTGTACACAACACGTTTTAGCCATCATTTTAGGGTCTGCAACACAAGTAAATCGTGTCTCCCATAACTCTAATCCTTTGCACCAATCATCTTGCTTGTTAAGACATCAAGGGGAAGAGTAGGAGTCGGAAAGGTTGTCATTTGAAAATTCAAGTTTCAACTTCAACCTAATACGATCCGTGTAATCACTTCTCGGACTATTCCACTAGTCACTTTTAAATGTACTCGCCTTGTAAGAAGATTTTTGTACAATTTCTCCAAAGATGTCCGATATCATGTTCCAATGCCTCAATATTTCTAAGGCTGACCATCAGCCAACATTTAACGTCCACGGTACCGCCCTTTACATGACTTCGTAGACGGCCCTGTATAAATATAAATGTGCAACGGCGGGGATCACACACGTATACCTACGTGTTTTCTCCGGTCGGAAGGCGCACGCAAATGCGCCAAGCCACCGAGCTTGATATGTCCCAACTCTTTATGGACCGCCAACCGGGCCCTTATTCGCATCGTTTTCTGCCTCACTAACCTATCTATTCCAATAACTGAATCACTCCAGAGCAGACCGTCCAGTTCCACCAACTAGCTGCTTTCGCCAGTGGCAAATCATTCGCGTGGAAATATTGGATCGAGTCTGATACGTGTGGGACTAACTCGTCCGCTTACTGTTTGTCTCGCAGGGAGTTGACTGACTTTAAAATCCTTTTTCTCGATCTTCCACTGCAGCTAGAAGAGTGCATGTCGTTTGTAAAGGGAGACCAGAACTGTATCTTTATCTAGATATCCGGATCTGCTTTCCGGTCCAACAAAAAGTGTGAAAGGGAGCTATGTGGAAAAAGAACTTTCAGTGACTAACAAACGCAAATATAAAGCTCTAGCAGTGGGTCTTTTCTGTCCATCGTTTCCGCAGCTTTGCCACCGTTTGGTCGTTATTCGAACTTTATGAGAGACAGAAATCACCGCCGGTGTCTGCTCACAAACTCAGTCAAGTTTCTCTGATCATAAAACGCGACTCCCCATCGACCCATTTTCATGATATCCATCCAGTCTAAATGTGTCTCTACCGTCTCTGAACAATGGAACCGACTCACAATTTTTTTTGTTGTCGTCTTCTATGGCGCCACTCCTAATCTTCAACGTCGTGAGATAAGCAGTGAGCACATCGAAAAATTCAGCCTATATTTTTTGCAGACGATGCGCTAAAAGGATATTCGTAATTTGTGTAGTTTCAAGGCATTAATTAGTATCTGATAAAGGTACAATAGTTAACGTCAAGTCAGTACAATGATTAAAAAAATAAGGTGTTAGTGCAATTGTTTTAATACAATTAAACCTACTCCTCTTTATATGCTGTAAACAATGCGATGAACCAGCAAATCTTTGTTCTCGGTTGTTCTAGCATGTATTAAATGTATAAACTATTACTGCCATAGAAACCGATAAAGAAACTTAACGTATGGGGTGTCACACCTTCAGTTCCTTAAAAACTGGTTTAATTTTCTGCCTAAAGGTACTTAGCTATTTCTTGGCATTTATTAAATTGCCTATACAATAACACCTTGAAGCTGCTTCTGAACAATGTGACTGCCATTAGACTTTCCGGCTATCGACACCCACGTCCATTTAAATCTCGCTGATGGCCACAAATATTAAACTGTGTGCTTGGGGCTCTGAGAAGTAATGGAAAACCGGTTCTGAGCGTAGGAGACCCCGGAGAGGAAGGAGTAGACCCCGAAAAGTTTAATTTAAGTTTTCCACCTGGCAAATAGAAGAAGTTTAAAATACTCCCAAAAAGTTTGTTTTATTTTTTCCATAAGTATTTAACAAATGCGATTTCAAAAAACTTCCCGCACACATTCTCTCGTGTGTGGTTAATTCTGAATTTATCTTTTCTTTTATTTTCAGTAAAACTTTCAGTAAAACAAACAAATATCATTTTAAATGTTGGGTTAGCATGGTGTTTTCTTTAGCCACAAGTTCTTTATTGATGTTTACCTATTTTATGGATAATTCTCTAGGAGAAACGCACATTCATTTTTTACATCCTCCAAAAAATTCAGTAAAATGTTTTTATTCTTTATCGCTAATGCACATACCAAGTTTAGAAAAGGTAAGAAACTAATTTAGTCAAAACCGCTTCTGCGCCTCCATCAAGAGGCCTTATTATTTCGTGAAAAAGTGTGAACGTTCCTCGCCGTAAAATTTCGTTTGGCATTGCACTCCAAGACGGAGCAGATACGCACATACATAGCAGCGTGTAGGTACACATACGTGTGCTCACATGCGTCTTCAACAGGACTAAACTGTTCGCGCACGCACCAACGCCTCCCCGCCCACCTTTACCAGTGAGACTAGCGAGGATACGGAACAGGTTTTTTTCAATCCAAAGCTCTTTTTGGTGTGTATGCTCTCATCCTTCTACCCAAGCACAGATGCTGCACGCGGCCGTTGCACGGTCTTTCTATACATGATCGCTTCTTGCTCGTGAATCTTTCATGAACGCTCGGATGTCACGGCCGTACCTTTTCGTTCCCCCGAGTCACGATTGTGGCTCTGACCGCTTTCACCATTTTCCCTGGCCAGCAATTGTAGCTCAGTTTCTACCGGCGCTGTCCGGAAAAGCCATCCAAGAGTACAGGAACATACCGAGTGCATGCAATTCTCGGCCGTCTCGAAAGTGTCACCCAATGGCCCCGGAATTGTTGTTACCTATTTGCGGAAATTTGTTAAGCACTTATTGGTAACGTGCGATCTGTGAAGAGTTCCTAGAAATTATTCTTCCTTCAACTGTGTCTGTACAAAAGCACGGGGAACATTATTGACTTTGACATCAGCACCAACAAAGGCCTTCGTTTACTATCTCAACGATATCACGTAACTTTGTCCGCTTTTGAAGTGAAATTAAAGTAATCAATCACGATTAGTCGTTTTCTTCGTTCGCGATACGTTAATCTCAAAAAAATCTGTAGGGATGCAAGTCGCTTAGAGCTGTAATCTTCTCAAGGAATATTTCGAAGAAAAAACTTTATGAATCATAAAACAAAGTACAACAAAGGTGCGTTAAGGATGATATGAAATTTCTGATTTGACGATAAAACGAGACTGATGTTAAAAACTAATTTCCTAGGCTCGATACAACGTCCTTAAACTGTTCCGAAGAGTTCTAAGCTTCCAAACACAACAGATGCAAAAAAGCGAGTTGACTTCACTTCATTTTAACAACAAACGCGTTTGTTACCGTCTTGCCAAAGACAGCTTTGCAGCGTTACTTGTCTAATGTATTTGCCTCATAGATAAGGCTCTAGGAATACTCTTCGCATGTCAGTTTGGGCTTAATTCACAGTATATAATTGTTGAGGAACTCCGGCAGTAACGCCACCCATTAAGATTAGGCTGCTTCTCAAATTTGTGACTAGACAAAACGAAATTTTTAGAATAAGTTTTTAATTAGTTATTCTCACTTTGTACCCTAGGCTGAATTATTTAAGTTTTAATTTGGATCACCTCTACGAGACAGATAAAACAAAAACAAAGATAAATAAGACGCGTAAGGTAGGGTACCATACTATAGTACCATTCATCAAAAAGGTTTCTTTAAGACTACAGTGAGAGTTTTTATGTAGACCATTCAGATCTGAACAAATTTCCTTTCGCACTACTAACCGCCATAACTAATACTGTAACAGTTCGCGAAAATAATCAGAAGTGCAAACAAGAGAAGATTAAATGAAATCTTCGTTAGTTCAACAACATACTAAGTGGCATTTAAGCGTAGGCCGCCCATCATCTATGAAGTTCAAACGAAAATAGGCGGATTACTTGGGATGCTGACACCTAGATCAACCACTCTGGGGGACTAATTTCCCAGATTTAGATCATTCGTCCATACTTACCGTAATTACACATCAAATGCTCATTCAAGCAATCAGTTTCACTTGTATGTAATAATTATTAAGGTGAACGCTTACGTGGTTGTCTTACGCGAAGAAGGGCGTTAGGTTTCCCGCCTTTAAAGAGTCCAGCGAATCCCATAAACATTGAAGCCAACGCCATTCTACAATTAAGGAAGTCAAGCGTATTTTTCCTGGTTTTTAGTTCACTTATGTAAACGCTTTCCAGTACCAATATCCAAATACGCACTTTCTGTTGAACCAAGTTAGATGAAGTTGAATCACTAACAAGAGTCAAGCGATGCGACCGACCTGCTTTCACCTAATAGTCACACTATGAGTAAATCGCGGCAACTCTCTAAGTTAACTTCCAATATGCTTGGGTTGTTATATGGCTGGTATATATCAAATCTTGTGGTGAAAACAAATTTGTGTAAATTGGCGTAGAACTATGGGGCTACTTGCTATCAAACGTTTGTACGTTTGTGATCCACTATAATCAGAAGTAACGTTTATATATAAGCTAGATCGTACGTACAGCAGGTGAAATGATTGTGATGTCAATAAATCCTGTAGATAAGTGAGAAATAACACATAGAAGAGCCATGAGTGATTGATGATTGTCGTTTTTCTACGTAAGCACTGTGTCCTGGCGAAAAGCGGTCAAAGGATGTCTGGACACTCGCACTAGCGTGGTGCACCAATGCTTTGACAACTAGGGCATCACTGTAGGTACTTATATAACTACCCAATGTGTATAGCAAAACTCTAACACGAGTTCTAGCAGGGCTTAGCGCTCAAGCTACATTCACACGTTGCCTAGTGGACATTAGTGGAACTCATCTCGCCCCTCTGAAATACCGGCAAAACGACGTCGACTATTACGTGAAGTCACGTGCATTTGTTGGTGCGTTGCCCTTCCCAGATGTAGCTACCGATGTAAGGTTATATTCGCAGGTTCAATTTCTGTATCCTATAGAGTGCGTAGCACAGCGGGTCCATACAGCTGCCTTTCGACGGCACAAGTATATATTATGAACTTCAGACCCGGGAAGGTTCGGTCGCTTGTCGTTGCTTTGACATTGAGTTTGTCCACTTACAACGCAAAGCGTAGACCGCCCATCATCTATGAAGTTCGAACGAAAATAGGCGGATTACTTGGGATGCTGACACTAGATCAACCACTCTGGGGGACTAATTTCCCAGATTTAGATCATTCGTTCATCGCTGTGTGAGGTGGTGCCCATTGTCCTATATGACCTAGAAGTGAGCACGTATCCCGTGAGTAAGGGAAATTCATCTCCTATTTACGACATTGGCGCTTCATTGTAGCGCTATTATCGGTAAAGGTAATTTCATCGCCAACCCCAACCAAAAGTACAAACAAATACATGTGAATAAAAAATTAAATTTTTTCGTCAGGCTAGAGTTCGATCTTCAGACTTCTGATTTATGGGCTGTTTTGTCGATGTAAGTGTAGAGAGAGAGGCCTTAAACTTTGATTTGAACGAGGGGATATCTTAAAGAAAAGTGATACTAATCTATAATTAAAAGATAAGCCTTTGTTTTGGATCAAGCTATCATAATGCACCTCACTGATTTTACTTCAAAGTGAAGAATTAAGTAAATCATAAGCTGCCGTCAAGTTTTTCAAAATTCGTTTTAGTTATCTGATGAATTGCTACAGCCCTTTTATTTTTCATAAATTGATATGTATATTAGCACTAGAAAGCATTTTTAAATAGTTGTGCACCTGGCAATGATAACTGCATACGCTCACATTGTGTATAACGCCGACATTCTCGCCTATACGGTTTTTGGACTGGGCCTTGAACTGAAAAAACTGAACCATGTGTATGTTTAGGTGCATGAGACCATCGAACAATAGTATTGATTTCTGCTTTAAAATTTACGTGGATCTGAATCTGTTTTACTGATTTCTTCATTTGCCTTTCGCCAGCTTGTCCTTAATCTACAACGCAAATGGCGTGCCAATTGCTTGAGATGGCTAGCCATCAGGCACTCTGATATCGCATCAACGATGTCTGCTTACTGTTACCGTACAACTCGCCTTAAGTACGCGACGCATCCCACGAGCGTGTCTAACTCGAGCGTGCTGCCTCGGTGCATTGTATGTACAAAACTTACGAAGCACCTCTTAGATCATTGTATTTTTAACCGATCTGCGCTACGGTCTAATTTCGCAGAACAGTATTGAATATACTAGACGTACAAGTTAACCCTATTTTCAAATAGGGTCAGTTCGAGTGAGTGGCCCAATTTTTTTATATATTCAGGCACAGGTAGGTTACAGCAGGAGAGGGTTGAGTCAGGAAAGGAGCGGTCTCGACGCTGGTTGGTAGCCGATGACGAGACTATAAACTACGCCCCTCAGATCTCGGTCATAAACGAAGCCACGTTGCTCTTCATAGCAAAGCAAATTGGTATCAAAATCATGATGTCGTTGGGACTGATTGTTCGGTGTCGTGTGATAGAACTTTCAGCGTTTCAATTTGTGCGGCTTGTGAGTTTAACTACTAATAATGTTGATAAGTACAGTATTTTGATAAACATTGTATTTATCTGATTTGTCGTGTTTATAACATTATTGTTTTATAACACTACTATCACTACCGTTACCATTATTATCGCGATTACCATAACTGCCAACATCACTTACATTTCGCAGATCTACACAGTTGTTTACACTTTTGCCTTATAATGTCTCCGTTATACGGTCGGCCTTTCAGTGTTTTTCTGCATCAAAACCGTAGGCCACTTCTAAATTGGCCTTGCATCCATTTATTTTTATTATTATATGCTCGTATTATATGCTCGTACACACTCGTTCTTTAAAAACTTGACATTTAATGTTTGAACTTCGGCTATAAATTGTGCTGGTCATATTAATGTGCAGCACCTTTGTTTTGGAATTAACGAATAAGCGCCAAGTGGCTGGGTTTGAATCTTGCATTACGCCCATGTGTTCTCTGATTCCCTTCATAGAACTCTTATAGAGAATTTCATAGAATATGATTCACTTGTTTGGTTCACTTGACATAATTATTTTCCTTCAATTGCAAGTAAGGAAGACGTTAAAGGATTGGCATGATATTTTTATTCCTGATTCGCCAGCCTCTATATCGTTTCAACTCT
Organism: Tropilaelaps mercedesae; assembly: GCA_002081605.1. Lineage (NCBI taxonomy): Eukaryota > Metazoa > Arthropoda > Arachnida > Mesostigmata > Laelapidae > Tropilaelaps > Tropilaelaps mercedesae. Next base: position 50,894 of record MNPL01029128.1, on the reverse strand, counting down.
GGACATTATCTTTATAAATAATACCTTATATGTTAAATACAACATACATTTTAAAGGGTACGTTAAGGTATGTTAAACGGTACGTTTAAAGGGTACGTTAAAAAAAAGGTGAGATAAAAGTATCGAACGGGGCGCTACCTTGCGAATCTTTAGTACAACTGGTGAGTTTGGCTCCTGGCTACAGGCCAACATCAACAGACACTGCTACCATACGGAGAACTGGCGGCCTATTCGAGTCAAACAAAGGTCAAACAGCAGTCGTCGCCTTTCACTAAGAGAGGCTCCGTTCAATCGCTTCGACTAGCTAGAAGTGCAATGCGAAACAGCCATCTAGTTCCTGCCAAAGGTCGTAAACGAGATATATAGGCGATAGGGAATTACCATGCACGAAACCACTACGCTTCCAAACTACATTTTACGGTCGGTGTTGCCACACTCACGAACACACGAGGCAGATATGTATAGTTTTCACTACGTTGGTTCGACGTACGCTCAGATAGAGTGGATAAAATATTTTTAGGGCTGACGATTAGCCAATATTCAACGTCCGCAGTACCGTTTGTTGCATTAATTTGTAAGATGGACTTCATAAATGTGAATATGCAACGGCGGAGATCGAACCTGTGCATTTACATGTCTTCACAGGTCGAAAAGCGCACACGAATGCGCCAAGATAACAAGCTTGACAGCTATCAAACTACCGAGTTTGACGAGTAGCTTATTTCGTCAGAACGCTATAGGTATCTAATTGTAGCTAGGCACTCAGCTTTCTACACATTGTAGTAAAAACTACACTTTACATGTCAGTATATTTTTGTTGATAACTAAAAGATTCAATTATAACGGCCAATTATAGCAGCAAGAGCATTAGGCAACCAAAAATATTATCAGGAAATGACTCTACCAAATATTTTACATATGGAGTTTTGTTGAGTGAGAACAAGTGAGAAGCATATTAATAACAGGGCTCATAAGTATTATACTTTGGCGTCGAACAGAAAAATAACTTAAACGTTTATTGAATCGAAATAGAAAGACCTCTTCTGACTTGTGCAGCGTCCGTTGCTATTTTTAAGAGAGTTTGGATGTTTACAGTGCACCTTGTATTAGATTATTGCGCTTCTCAGGAAATCAAAAAAGAACTACGAACGTTCGGCTGCCGATCGCAATCCTGCAGATCATAAAATGGTTCGAGAAGTTTGGACCAACTAATTGAATTGGAAGCACATTAATAAGATTGACTACCAGCCAATATTTAACGTCTACAGTACCGCTTCACGGTATCAGCGCTTTCATATCTGCTGGTAATTTTAGGGTTACACTACTTCATAACTGCTGCACTAAGCCATATGAAAAATAGATCTTATATATCCAGCTAGTATGTACAGCGAAGTATTACATGCGTTGAAAGCAGCGAGAAACTAAACAGAGTTGCTGTACAAAATGCAAAGATTCTGCGTGTATGGTCCAAGCTTTAGATTAAGAAGGAGAGCTCGCGGCATTTCCCAAATAGCGATACTATTCATCGTTGAAGAATGTGCCTAGACAAGATTAGAAGTAGGGCTACAAGTTGACGAATCCGTAATACAGCGTTTTTTTATGGTCAGGGTGGCGGAGCAGCGTGGGTAGTGGGATATATCCACCGCTACTGCTTAGAGGGATCATACCGACGAGACTAATGCAGAAATAAGCCTTAAATTCAGATAGCAGAACCTCTATCGCACCATGGCCTTGCACCAGGGAAAAATCGGAGAAATAAGAAGGTAAAAAGGCGTCCATCACCGTTTGATTTGTTTTATAGTAGCCGTAAAAGCAAAGTTTATTCGAAGGCAATAAGCACAAAAATATTTGCCCATCTATAACCAATAACCAATTCAACATGAAGTGGACGGACAGAGTGATAACGGAGAGCTAAATATAATCAGATCTGCTGTGAAGAAATGCTTTCCTTCACTATTGCTGGAAAACAGACCTCATTTGGCCTCATGGACCTCATTTAAGCACGTTAGGTAGATTAGTATATGGTATAAATACCCCTTTTAATTTGGCTTATTGCAAAACCATATCTTTCTGGTGTATTTGACCAGCCCATTCGTACCTAGGCAAAAATAGTTGGAGAACGTCCTATATCTAGTCTGAGACCCGGATAGGCATAATACAAATGGAGCGACATTCAGATGTGTTGTTAGTATGAACTAAAGGAAAACTCTGCTTTCCAACAAAAGGGCACAAGTCGGATATGCCATTTTAATTAAAAACCTGTGGCAACTATAGCTTTGTTGCCTATCGCTGGGGCCCGGCAATAATTTCTCTTTGAGATTCTGACTTTGAAGCGTACACAGACACAAGTTAGTTCCCGTAGAAGATCATTTGAAACATTTTTTAACTGCGTATCTATATTCTCTCTTTGGCAACATGGAGTCTATCAACCGCTAAGCATATTGCATATAAAAAAATTTATTGATTGTCGGAATTTTTATTGTTTTTAACCCTCTCATCTATAGGAATAATATTGTACTTCCGGTTTAAAATTTTAACGATATTGGATACAAACATCTCATTCGTGTTGCACTAATCATAAGGAACTCTAATGTATGATAGTACTTATTAATTACAAAATAATAGAAACGACATCTTTTGAAATGTCACGCCGATACGCGGTAAAGTGGCTAAAAAAAGTCATAAATAGGAACGAATTCATTTAATGGAAACCATGAAACGTTGAAAGAAATAGACATCCAACAGTTGCATGGTAAAAGTGGCGCCGTATCTCATACCCTCATTATATAAATGTGAGGCGTTCAGACAGAGCGCGTATGATCATGTTGAATTGGTTTAGCTAGACAGCTAGCAGTAATCAGACTGAAGAAAAAACCTGAACATCGATTCTTAGGCCTAGAAGGAAGTGGGCTACAAGCTTGTTTGCTTGCCGTTGGCTCGAAAAACGAAGTCCGGGTCGTGTCTACGAGAAAGAACCTCCAATCAGTTGCCACGTCACGTACCAACCAGATCCCACACTGCTCCACCAACCTGTAGCTATCCCTCAAAACAGAGTAGGCCAGCAGATATCTTAGGCGGGGCATTGCGTTCCCGAAGAAGGTACAAGATGACCGAATGTACCTCTTCGCTAGAAATCTATCCCGAATTTAAAGCAAAATCAGCTTTCCTTCATCAAATATGACGTAGCCTTACTTCTGCACACGGACAGGAAGAATTCTAAGCGTTAACGCAATTCTGCTATTATTTTTCCCTATGTTACCATTTTTCCGTATGTTCATCCTGCCTTAAATTTGAGTTAATTATATCAACTAAGAATTTAACTTACCTTTTTTTTTAGATCCGAACATGTTTCTTGGTCTAGGCTAGCGCAAATTCCACACAGTGGTTGTTGTCGTTTGAAGTTGGTAACCTGATTAGGCAATTTTTTTGCTGTCGCTGCTGCTGCTGACGTTCTTATATTGGTTTTTGCTTCCTATAGCAAAGCCTCAGGCTTCTTTCATGATTATACAGAAGCCAAACGGCCTCTAGTCAAGCCATCCATATATGCGGCCAAAATGGAAGAGCTTCAACATTTAATAACATCAGTATCAGCCACAAGCATTCTTGTTACTTCGTCTTAAGGGGTTGTAGGAACGGAGAATCAGGAAAGAGGGTTACATACTAACCGTACCGGTTAGGCGTAAACCTCCGAAGACATAACTAGGTCGATCGCGGGTTATAAACAGATTATAGTGCGGCAAGTATTGTTTCTACAAGGTAATGATTTGTTACAGTATTTTGTATGACTGTACGTAAATATATGCAGGTGTGTCACTATTGTGTGTATAAGGGTATGCACGATTCTTAGCAAGTTGCTGGATGCTGGATGGTTTTTGCCCCGCACGCAGACAGCGGCCTATACGTACCCTGCATCTCTAAACAGGCACTGCCAATTACTAGTTTCGTCAACAATAACAGTGGGCCGATTGGCTGGGTGCGCAGGGCTCGAATCGTGATGTGGCGGGTAATGTAGAACGCGAGAACACAACACGACGCAGCACATTGAGAGGACACGATGCGCAGGGCTCGAATCGTGATGTGGCGGGTGATGTAGAACGCGAGAACACAACACGACGCAGCACATTGAGAGGACACGACAAACGGATCGCGTAGCTTAGATTCCTGTTGGCCCAAGAAAACGTGGCTTTACATAGATGGTTGATCCTTAGGAGACGGAAGTCAATGTTGAAAAATTTATATTCCTTTTGACGCACGTTGGTTTTTCTGTCACTTAGAAAAGCTTGCACGCACAAAAATTTCGTCGATTCGTACAGAGGAGAGAAGCATTTAACACAGCAGTGCTTGTATCCATAATTGACGTCAGCCTTAAGCGCTTCGGCTTGCGTACACTTCAGCTTACATGTGTGTGTTTTTAATCTAGAGAAAAGTAATGTGCAAATATATATTTTATGTATAATAATATTTAAATATTTTAGTGTAATATTGCTGCCTTTAATTCCGCCTTTTTCGGAGACTGTTAGATATCACAGCATCTGACGCAGGTCAACGGCTGTTTCCGCGAACCGCAGCGACATCTTCGCGCCTTTTCTGGTCGTGCCGTTACGCCTTTCATCGGAGGTCCTCAAGATAACGGATCTGGGGAGGGGGCACTGCTTCCTGCAGACCTGCAGTTTTGGTGTCTGCAGGTTGCTCTGACTGCAGCTTTCTGACAAACGTCGCTGGCCATGGAGAACACCACGTTGTGCGCATGGAGGATGTTGAGGAGGAAGGAGGAGGAGGGGAAAGAAAAAGGGAAAGGGAGAAAACCCTTGCCTTGAAGATTTCCCCTCTAGCGCAAACCCCTCTCACTCCGTATCCCCCAACATCCACTAACCTACCGATCGGGTAGGTTGCCGCTCGGTTGCTTGACGTAAGGCTACGTCAGCGAGGGAAAACGGGAATCAAGCAACGTCCGGGAGACGAGACAGTACAACACCAGAACCAACTACCGACTACTATATACCCAGTAGCCCCTACGCCCCTTTCTACTTGGCCCACTGAATTCGTTTCATGAGTTGTCAAGTGGTTGATAAGAAGGACGGGTGTGTAAAATGCCCTAGAGTTTAAATAGCTTCTACAAAGAACAGTAGCCAATATCAATAAAGTACAATACGTCGTCTATTTGTCTCGGCTTAGGTTAGTTGGTAAAAGCACAGACAAAGCGTCTTTGCAGATTTTAATTAGTTTATGTATGCACTGTAGCACAATAATGCAGCAGTTGGCGTTTCTAAGCAAAAAGCGCGGATACATAATGTTGATATGAGTGATATCCAAATGGCATTCAAGTACATTTCAGATAGATGTCTTTTAAAGCCTCTCCATAGAATTGCTTACTTGCCTATGTAAATGTAAAACCTCAGGCTATTAATGCACATGACAGTGAGCACCTTTTACCTTTTACGCATATAGCATATTCTGAGCGGATTTCAGCCTCAAATATGGGAAGTTCATACTTTCACTCACATAGAGTGAAAGCACATGCTTTACTCATCACGTTTAAAGCTTCAAAGAGAGCTTGAATAAACACAGACGTGCTATGCCAAGCGAGAAAATTTGTCCAGCTTGAATAAAAGCACAACCAGGCTTTAGGCGACCTCGAAAACCTTTCTTCTTCCTATAGCACAGAAGCAAAAGCAGTTTTTTACTGCAAAGTCTAAGAGATTGCCTTTTTTCTAGAGCAACAGTGACTCTTGTGTTGGAAGTCACAAAGTGGCCTTTAGCAACAAAGAAGTTCGTCAGAAAAACCAGAATTATGTTTTATTACTACTTACCTTTTAAACTTTTTACACCGTTTGAGCTGTTTCATCGAAAACTTTTTCACCCATAGGTACTAATGAATGACGAAGTATGCGTACTAAACAATCGATTCGTTCTAGGGGAAATTTTAGATCATGCGTGTACACAAGGAGGGCCAACGCACATGCATAAATAAAAACCAAAATTGACCAGGTTATAGCGAAACTGGCTTTTTGTACAATAACACACAAATGCTTATCATCTGGGCACTGGTTCTGACATCCATGCTTTCCAAGCTATGAGCTAATATAAAGTTCGAACGTTTGATAAGAAGATCACAAGCACGTTTGATGGTCTTGATCGTTTTGCGAGGTTCAATATATTGTCCATTTGTTGTCTATTTTAGTGATGGTCATTGATTTGATTTGCGTCAAAACAAATCTGTTATCGGCTGTTTATAGCAGTAATAGCATACAATGTGATCGCTGTGGTGATATCGCTAAAGCATCATCGTCACATCCTTCCATGCCCTTTTCACTAGTGTTCACCACAAGCAAACATTTGCAACAACGCTGTTTAGCTGCACCTCCTGCACCTGCGAAAGGATTGCCATATACAAATTTTGTGCCAAGATTGGTGCTGCTGAACTTCAGCAAATCTTATGAATTTAATGAATATGGCCTTCCAGAGAAATGAGAAACACGCCCAATTGCTATTCGCCGCATGGAAAACAATGGGAATATTATGCAATACAATATCTAGGCAGTGGTGCGAGACAAATGCCGTCATCTTATAGCAAGATGCAGAAAGATATTGTAGGCGTTTACGGTGTGCGTCTATAGGATAACCTCTCTCAGGTTTTTGGGCCTCTCTAAAATATATATATATATATATATATATATATATTATATTTACCATATGCAAAATAAAGTGATCTTACTATAAACGATATATTTTCGCTGTATCTAGTAAACTTTTCGAGCTATTTAATCGGTAAGATTCGTTTCGATCGAGTTACTATTTTTTGTGCCTTACTTTGGACGTTGTGCAACTTCACCAGGTGGTTCAATCGCTGAACGCAGAGAACACGCTGCGCATCGCCGTACCGAACAACGTGTGGAACTGTTTCAGAAAAGTTTCCGCCGGCGAGCGTTTGGAATTGTCTAGGTTTACCTGAACTTAAGAAGACGTAGTCCCAGTTCTATAAAGCATCCCCAATTCATACCACACTTTGTAACAGCTGCAAATACACTGCACAGAATAGCGACAAAAAGTGCCACCCCAGGAAATTAGCTTCACAGTTTTGATTCGCGATTCGCGCCTCTTGGTACTCAAAGTCTACAAGCGACAATCCACTCATTTCCCCTATCAAAACGGAAGAGAATTTTGAGCAGAATTCGTTTTAAGAAAGTTTCTATCACCAACTTTTTTTTATCATATATCCGCCTGTTCCTTTTCTATCTTCGGACCTAAAATTGAAGACCATTGAAAGCCATTATATATATACAGATATTGTTTTCCAAAGAATACGAATAAATCTGTACTGTTGTTTTGCTTCCTTAATATTCATTTTTAGGGCGAACTCAACGTAATCATCTAATGTGTAATCATCTAGCCGAGTTTCGAGAGGCCTGTACTTCGTGTGCCCTTTTATTCCTTGACTATGCTATCACGTTAGTCGAATCTGCTGTCGCGAAAAAGTCCAACTTTTTATATCATCTTCGTACGAAACACGAGGAGGATAACTCGAGTGGCTTTCTGCGTAAGGCGACACGGAACCTGGCAATGGCTCCGTGGGAGACCAACGGGCCGACAGCCCAGACGCGAAAAGGCATGTCCAAAATGAGGCAGATCTGTGAGAGCGGCTAGAGGTCGCAAAAATTCGATTACATACGCCATTTGCTCGGTCCGGCACAAACGCGATCTTTTCCTCCCCGGCGGTACCTCTAGTCACAGACAAAATTGTTCACTCGCCTGCCAGAATCCACCGTCTGTCACTCTCAAGCGCAAGGAACCAAGGCGACAACTATCGTCATGACAACCACAATTATCACCAACTATCGGATGGTTGCGTCAGCCTACAGCCCATCCGTCCGCTTTTTTGTCTCACCATCTTCGTCGTCGTCTTATTGTTTGCGCCGGCATTGCGCACAGCAGTAATGCGTACTCCTTATTATTTCGTTATACAATTGTTGCAGGTTCAAATATATAAATTCTCTCCTTAAGTAGTAGGGAATGTTGTATGATTTTTAAAGAGAAGCATGTGAAGCGATATCATCTTTGTTATAGACACTCAGAATCCTAGAAAATCCATCTATCATGGGAATAATCTTGGCGGAAGAAACAGTAAGGACTAACAAAGAGAGAAGCAGGTGGCCATTCCTGAAAAGGAGTACATGACACCGTCGCATAACGCCATTTTTTATTTCTATTGTATGTGAATAAAAATGTATCTTCAATTTCAAATTATGCAAAAAATCGTGCAATAAAATTACACGTGTGGCTATCATAATTACGTTAGTATTCAAGTATTCAAAAACAAAGAAACACTGCAAAACATTACAATTATTTTTGCTGAAAATTCTTAAAATGCATTTTGTGATGTAACGTTAACTACAATGCGCATCTGTAAATTAAATCTTATAAATCAAATAACTAGAAGACATGCTAGAGCACAGTCAGTTGTTTCATTATTATCTTTAAATACGGAGTTTACTCTTTTATTTTGAAATATATAGTAAATTTTAAAAACCATAGGTACCAAAAAGGTGCAAGCTATTCGCGCTCTGGGATTTTAACTCTAGCAACAACGTAGGCAAAACCTAGGGAAAATCCTAGTCAAACTTTACCCATGTCTAATAGTTTAGATAAGGTACAGCATTAGAGCGGTGTAGAGCGAGACACTTTCTTAGTAGCCCATTAAAAAATGTGCACTGCTTAGCATCAGTGTACATTTTCTTGGTAGTCCATTAAAAAATGTGCACTGCTTAGCATCAGTGTTTACTGTGTTCGAGAGATACCAGATGTCTCAAAGCAGATGTAGTTTTAAAATTTTTAGGATCATAGTTGGATCTGTAACGCGATCTTGAAACTAACAATGTTGTCGACTTGGGCACTGTACTTCAGCCTAATCGTTTCTACATTTTCTATACTTATGTCTACGTTAAAGGGTCGTACAAAAACACATTCGCTATCATATATCATAACAGCGCTAACACAAACATGATTCATGCGTTCATTAATTCATGCAATTATAATGGCCAATTAAGGACGCAACGATCTTTTCAAGTGTAGCACAGCTGACTGGTACAAATACAATTTTTTTCCATTCAAGCTAACAGCTGATGTTTATAAACAGCCCTACGGCTCACTTCTATTATATTATCAGTTGAACCTCGGAGCTAGGCGATCAAAATTTCGGTCTGTTTGTTCTGGCTGTAGACAACAACAAAAGCCTTTTTTTCATCAATTATATTCATGGTGTATAACCTTGATGGGAAGCACTGCTCCATTGTTTGATGTCTCCATTAAGATTGGCTTTGTATATTCACTATGCAGCCGTTACTGAATATATCTACCCGCTAATGCGAATATTTTTGCACGAAAAATATACTAATCGAGAATAACAGATAATAACTGAACGCAGCAGACGACTTTCGAAGAAAACTCAAAACTCGAAAACGTAGACTGTTTTGGTAAATGCTACCAATTAACCATTTCTACATACGTCAAATCTATGTTTGCTAAATATTTACGACTAAAATCCACAGAACGTCGGTAATTTACATTTACAAACCAAAGGAAGCGAACAAACTAAAGCCTTCTACTGAATCGTTGCTATATGAATATCACGGAGAAAGTCATTATGTAGTTGATGCATGCCACTTATTCATATTTTTTTTTTTCTACGTCGTCTTTTTCTTCATTTCTTGTTTCACTAAGTAAACTATTAACGTGGGAATGCTTGTCGGCGAAAGGTCGGTATCGTACTGGCTTATAACTGGATATTCCTACACTGCCATCAACAGATGTGTTAAACAACCTGTCTTCACCGCGGAGCGCCGCTTGCCCTGAAAGAAAAGTCTGATATCGGGCCCAAAACTAACTTCACAGAGTGGGTTGCTATCCTTTGGTCAAACTCTCACTAATGCTACAACATTTCCTTCTCAAAAACTTGTCTCTATTCCACTGTTTCGAAGACTTAGTCACACATAGTCGCTTGTTATAGAGTTGCTCAACGCAAAGCCCAGCAATGCATACATAGCATTGTAAATATGTGAAAACGTTTCAACACTACCCATAAGTTTGTTGTTTTCAATGAACAAGCCGGGCTGTTCTCGACATATCTTTTGACATATAAAAAAAAGCAAAGGGAAATGAAGACTTCTATGTAGAAATTAGTAATACAATGTAAAATTTTTAGCCTTGAAACAGTTTTTGTTTTGCTTTAACAGTCTTACAATCGATATTGATTATGCTTGCATAATTCCGCATCTGAAAGAAATTGATTTACTCGTTAGCGTAATTGCACAAGGCCAGTCCTGGTTATGAACCCAAAAAAGCCTCTCTTTTCATACCATCCGAAGGTGTTTTCAAGGAATTGTCTTTTCAGGTCATCATACCCGTGTCCATACTCCCAATCCAAACACGATTTACGGCGGATGTGTACTTAATAAATTTAGACGACAATCTCGAAATCGTTTAAGCTAACGAAATATTATAAAACCTCAAATTGGGCCTTCTGTAGACTGAGCCGTATGCATTTTTCCTCACTGCTTTCAGTCCTAACAAAAGAGCTAAGAAGTAACGATGAAAAGTAGAACTGATGGTAAAATATTATACAAGGAAAGAGAGATTGTCTTGATACGAAATAAGGTGTTTTATTTTGTAAAGATTCTACTCGATAATATTTTATCAGTGTCCTTAGCAAACCATAGTGGGATTCCCATTACAGTTGACCAAATTCGGAGAGTATGCGAACTCCTGATTGGTGAGCCATAGGCTCACTTCGAATTTGATCGCAGAATTAGTCCCGTTTTTATTGTAGAAACTCTTGCACCTTGCGTTGTAGCTGGCTTATAATCAAAAGAGACAGCTGTGTTTTAATGTGTCTCGCCTAAAGCTAGTTTTTTGACCCACTGCTTTTAGAACTTGACATTATTGCGAATGGGTACATTTTGCAAAGCCTCGTTGCTGATTTCAGATATCGAGGCAATCTCAAAATTTAGCACGTACAGCGTTTTTCATAACAGCGAAGTCCAATTCCTAAATCAACCAGCAAATAAAATTGTGCAGGCCTTTTTGTCTAAGACCTTTACCTATTGCAATATATAAACGTATCCACTGGCATATATATTTATATCGAAACATTTCCAATTTTACCTAAACATTTCTCTAATAGCGAAGGTTAGAGTAGAGCTGAGCTTTACGATTGTGCTTTTAATAATGATTATTTGAAGTACAATTAGTATCATCAAAATAAGCGTGCATGAGTGCACGCTTATCCTAAATCTGGTTGAAGCGCTAGCTCACCGTGTGTCGCATTATTTACCAAGCCTGTTTCTCGTTTACGCATCAGCCGATAATCCAGCCGTTGTCTCCCCACCCATATTAACATTGCGCGCTTTTTCTCGACTTCTTACGGGTAAATTGCTCATGTAGGCTCAGTTTTCATCATCTTCGGCGGCCAAATCTCTTAGAGCGGAATTTATTTCTTTGGCAATACTTAGCTTGCTCATAAGATTGGTGCCTTTATGGGGAAAGTATCTAGGAAATTGATTCAAAAGGATGATCTACAAAAAATTTTTGCTCTGAATTGGCTTTTCCAAGCGGCTGACCAAAAAATAGCCTGAAAGAGACCCCTCACGTCGTCCAGAAAAACATGGTTTATGAGCCTGTCTATAGGTTGAAGCAAATGTTTCTACGAAGGTTCTAAACAAGTTATCCAATGTAAGCTTCGCAGTTATATGTTTCGCTCGACAGCTTAGATTAGCAAACGGCTATGTACCTCGCACGTTAATAAGACAATAAATTAAACGGTTGCATACAAAGACGTATTATTTATGTGGCCCGTTTATGTGGCTGAATAATAAAAATCGCAGTCTTTAGTTTCTGTTTGAGTAAATAATTCTTCAAAAGGTTTTGTAATATGTTGTTTTCTTGTTTCCAGAATTTGCCCTTTCGGTTTTATCCGCCCGTGGCTCGTGGAATCCGGGCTAAAATCTACCTATATTTTGCGGAATCTAAAATCCTCTCACTAATGCAAAGATTACGTAAGGAGATCGCCAATCAATTGATCTAAAGAAATCGGCAAACGCCAATTTATAACATATGATTCAAATACAAAATATGTTCACACAGTTCATCAACTCAACTTTCTTGTAGCCTCATTCGTAACGCAATAGTTTTGCACATATTCGTTAAGCAAATTCAGTGTAGGTTATACTTAGTTAAAGCTCTCATTTTTACTATTTAAAGCAACAATCTTAAAATATGAACGACCACATTAATACAACAAATGTCATGGTGTCTGTTAGCAGCAAGCTTGTATTGTGAGCTCAGAGGACCTGTTATATACACGAAGACCAGGGTCCCTAGTTAACCAATCAGGAGTGCACAAATAAGCGAAAACTGGCACCTCATTTGTTCAGGCCTCTCCGAACGGTGCGATCGAAACCCCACGTGAATATTTTTCGAACTCACTAGCAGAGCGGTCGCGCCAAATTTTTCTAATTATGCAAGAAAGCGAATGTCGGCTATTACCAATAGCCTGATTATTATTTATTGTTGATCCTCGTGTTTTGTCTATTTATGCAAAGCAGGAGAAAAAGGACAGAGAAAAAGCTGTCGACTTTACGCCGATCACCTCCTTAACCGCTAACTCTACACCAGATATTTTCTGAGTTCTCAACTTCGTTTTCGATGTGCTTTTGAATATACGGTTCAGTTGGTCGTAGTCAATCGCCATTGATTTAGAACATTAGTTTAGAGAAATAACCTTTTCTCTGAAGCCCGAATCTCGGACAGCGCTGCCAGCACTATCTCATATGGATCTTTCCTGGCAAGCTGGGATGACTTCTTGGATATAACTAGTTACCTGAAAAAATGCTTTTGCAACTACATATGGTTTCTAAAAAACAAATTTAAATCTCCGTCTAGTTGAAATTTGAGGGAATTAAGCTGTGCTGAAGGGATTCGAAAGCTTTTGTTTTCGTTTGTCTTTATTAAGTTATTAAATCCGTCTGTGGTTAACATGATAAGCCTCAAATTATTAATTTGTTTTTTATAAATGTGCTTATGCCATATTTGAATAACTTAAATATATATCTATTAAGCGTTCATATAAGCAGTTTTAAAAACAAATTGCATATGATTTTAAAGCTGAGGCAAGACCTACTGGTAGTTTGCAGAAATTAAGGTAACACTAAAATTGACCAAAATACTACACTGTGCACTTGTAGGTTTACTTTCAAAGCCGTTGTATTAAGCTATAGTCTAGTACACTAACTCTATAGAAAAGAATAATGGCGACAGTATTGATCCATTAAAATAAGTATTTAAGTAACTGTAGATTTTTATTTCGCAATTTTAAAAAGTTTGCGTTATACTGTACACTTAGATCGCAGCCATCTTCCTCATTTTGAGCCTTCCTTAGTATGCCTATGGTTGTAATATAAGAACCTAGATAAAACTCATCATTACAGATCTTCACGGCGGCTCGGTGTACTGTAGCTCACGTATTTAGGACGTCGCATCCGATTATCAAATTTCATTAAAGGAAATTTACCGGCGTTCTGTTTTCGTGGTAACTTGAACTAGTCCGCTAGAAACTACAGTTATGTGCACTGCGTATCGCTAAAAAGTATTCCTGATTGAAACATACTATTTGATATGACTATATTTACGATGAGTGAAGCTTTGGAGTCTAATAAACCAAACCAGGTTTGAAGGTCATTCAACTGCTTGTATAACAATAAGTGACCGGCCACAATGCCAGCCAAACATGTTCGTCATTTCACCTTACTGAACATACTCTTTCTTTAGGATGAAATTGTACCTTAATAGTTGATTTTTTAAAACTAACTGAAGCACATTTATTTCCCTGAATTACGTAATCCATTCCATCTATTCTGCTCGATATTATTAGCATTAGCTCGATAGAATTCACATGTACTGGAATTGACCGCTAACTATGTTGTATGTTGATTGTGGAAGGTTTAATTAACCTTGGCAGGAAAATGATCTAGTTAGAATATTTATTAATCTAGTTTTCACTATTACATCATGATTCTTAATTTTCGATACACTAGGTAAATGAATGACCGTGTAAAGCAATATATTCAATTCGAGCATGTGTGTCCTTTACGGAATGTCTCGAATTCAATGGTCGAATATTTATCACTCTAAGCTACTTGGTATTGTCGGGCAGTCCGTAGTGTTTAGTCAGCTTTGCGAGATCAACTCCGTTACTGTTTAAACTGAGGACGTTATCGCACGAAACACATGTAATAGATATAGATAATGCTGTTGAAGACCCGGGGGAGTAGAACGATGGAGGTTTCTGCTGTGACTATGTGTTGTTGAGATCCAGAGTAGCATGATCCCTACTTTGCGTTGCAGGCTAATGTCGTCAAGACAGATGGTGGACCGACCCAATTGTATGTTTTTCGGCGAGCTTCGGTGCATCGAAATGTTCTAGTTTATTGCTTTTGATAATAGGATAATCGGGTCAAACACTTGATTGCTCATGGTGTACAGTCCTAGCCGAGAGAAGTTTCAGCTAACTCTCTGAAAGCCTGTAAATAGGCAGTAGCAGATATAAGATATGGCCAGATATGATTCGACCACAACATTGTCATATTTATCTTCGTTTCGGCGCCGGTCGATGTTTTATTGTCGATGTACGCTTTAGGTCATATTCACTTTGCTTAGTTGGCATCTGTCATTGATCCAATTAAGGTAGCTGCAAATTGAAGCCGCGTACGACATCTGAATGCATGGAGGACAGCCTCAGACTTTAGCAGTAAATAGCTTTTGCTAAGTCCAGTCAAGCTTTGCTGGCGCCTACACGTCTCGCTAGGTGAGTCGTTCGTTCCTTCGTGTGTTAAAAGCTGTAGAGATGCGACTGTAGGTAACACGTGCGCTCTGGACAATGTTTGAATAATTAGCGGTTGCCGTCCAGAATCGGGAGGAATGAATGTCCTGGTTAACAAAATTCCGGAACCAGGCACTAGGTAACGTACTGCCACGCACCTGCAAATAAATATAAGTCAGTGTTGAACAGGACAGTAGAGCATGTTGAAAACTATCAAAGATATTCGTCAGGAGAGGAACAAAGATAGAAACACACTAATAGGAAGGTTTAAAAGGTTAAAAAGAAAGAGCACCGCAACTAGGAAATTTTTGGCAGAAAAATATTTGGCTTAATACTCTGTTTTATACAGTGTCTTCTGGGATGACATGCTCATTATCGTCCATTCAGAGGCACAGCAAAGTTATTCTGTCAGACCAAATAGAGGCGCTCAGGTGAACCCGATCACTTTCGTCTGTCAAGCAAAAAAAAAACAGGCAATATTCGCAAATATGGCGCTCCATTGCCAACAAACCCACTTCTGCTCAACCAACACAGCCAGCAAAATTATCTGAAAAATATAGATGAAACAATTAAAATACGTGATCAAAGCTTTACTTCTTTCCTTTGGCAATAATATTTTCACCAAACATTCGTTGGTAAAAGCGCATCTTCAAATCCGGTCGCACTCGAAATATCTTGACTTCTTGCCACATATATAACCCATTGTATCGGAATTGAACTTCGTTTGTAAACATTTGCTTAGTTGCGTACGCATATCGTTACAATAAAAATGCCGACAGTTGTGTCTAAATGACCGTTGACAATGGTCGCTTTTTTCCCATAAACCGATCACATCAAACGGTCACTATTTATATGTAGTGGCGAGACCAAGATATGGCAAGCACTGGGCCCCTGAAATGGGCCACTTACCTTCATTGAAGATGCACTTCGCAGCCGCTGGTAGATGCAGCAACGGGCTGTTGCCGCACGTATTAGTAGAGCAGATGGTGGGGTGTTGATCTTGGTTTATCACTCGCCGGTAGAAAGCTTCACGCCACGCAGTTCTGCTGCACTGCTGGCCGCAAAGCTGCCGGCCTCAGGGCCTGTTCTGCATGTTCTTAGTAGCATCGACACCCTTACCACTTTTGATTAATTCGTCGATGTTGATCTCTGGCTTTTTCGGAGCCTTTGGACCTCGTCGACCGCCTACGGATATGCAGATTGCGTAAGAACAAACAATCATTCACGTGACTTAGGGCTAATTTTCGCACAAAATACCCGAGTTACCTGCAGTTGCGCATAAAATGTCTGTATCAAGGTGTAAAGTTAGATATTTTGGTTTATACCAAGTCGTCACTGAGCTTACAGTTTTATTTTCAGCAACAGTAATAACAACGGTCTTTCCATATGGTAATAGTAATAATAATAATCAAACAATGTGATTTTATTTTTATGAAATTAATGATAATTTAGACCACAGGAATCTAAAGCATAAATACATGTTCACCCCATTATAACAAAGACGGGTAAATACCTTATACCGATATCTATAAGTATCTATAGGGGGTCTAAAAAAATTGCCTGAGATGGATTTTTTCCCGTCTTCCGATTTTGAAGTCGTTTTCGGAGCGGGAGTGACTTTGCTCATAGAAGCGGCTTCCTTCATTTTATTAAGTTCGCCTGGGGAGAGAGCGTCCTCTTCTTCGCCTTCAATTTCCTCCTCAATAACTTCTTCCGCCAACATTGACGGGTCGAAACCTGAAGTTGACATTTATATTATATCAACACGATTATGTGCGTACGGTTGCTTAAAAATGGTTAAAATTACAACCTGTGCCATTTCACACATTTGGTGTGCATACAAGTATGAATATATAATGTAATTTTTCTGGTTATAGTCATCTGCTTACAACACCACTAGAGCAATATAATAAAATCCTAATTAGATGTTTCGCAACTGTAGCGATATACCTTGCGATATTTCACGCCACCGCGTATGAGTATCACGAATAACATATACATCTACACGAAATAACTTGTACATACAGCCTACAATACGCATCAAAGTAAATAAATTTGAAAGAGAGAAAATTGTACCGATGGTTGTGCCTAACTGCATTTTCGCTTTCTGGAAAATAGCCGATAATTTCTCCTGAACAACGTTTATGCACATTGACGTGAGAGCGAGTCCAAACAACAGATAAATGAAAGTTGCCATCATGAAGATCGGGTGTTCTGGGACCAAATCTCCGAAGCCTGCAAAAAATTGCAGCAGCATCACCACTTAAAGTCGATCTTTCGTTTAATTATATGGTATGATACGAATCGTCTGCTCTGACCTCAAAAACATGAAGCATTGTGAGGTGCATGATGTTATCTATACTTAGTGTGTGGACCTTGACAAATCTATAGAGCGGAAAATTTTTCAGCCTAGCGTTTTACTAGAGCTTTAATGAATCGCTTATGAATGCCCAAACGATATCGGCTGTATGAACCGACTCTAGTCTTGAAGGCCACCAGAGCGAACACACACACGACAGACTTCCGAAAATACTCACCCTTCGAAGGTTTTTATTGGTTGCTTACTATGTGGGACACTGATATTGGTTTCATTGGGTTTGCATTTTTTCCTAGATCCGTCAGCCAACAACAATCGACGAAAAAATACCTCAATCAACTTCCCCCTTGACTAGGCAAAAGTCCGGTGGGACGACTGCGGTGTGATTTAGGGCCTTGGGGGCTGTCCATGTATCAGTAAAATAAAGGAAATCAGCTTGAGTCAGCTTGTACCAAAATTGTATTTGCCGTTGTGGAACAGTTGTCCGGTTCAGTATAAGAGAAGAGAGAAAAGGACTTAGAAACCCTTTAGCTGCTACACTAGCACGATACATGACGTCCGCAATCAAAAACCTTGGACCATAATTTAATCATAATTAGGCTGTTGAAGTCAATTAATCATCGTTACAGTATTAGGTATCCCTTTCAAAATCAAGTATGCGAATGGATACGATATTTCTTACGGAAACACAATAAGCATGAGGTTTGATATACTATAATAGATACTAGGGGCATACCAACGGCGCATCAAAGGAAAACAGCTTCTAAACTTAACCGACTCTCAACATTTTTGAAAAATATAAATCCAAATAAAGGAGGCCATGGGCATCGACAAAGCCGTCATACACTTCAATTAACAAAGACCCCAAACCTCGAGAAAAAAGTCAAGGAACTCAAGCATCAACTGTTATCAGCTACATTTATATCTACTAAATAATGCTTTCGTTAGCTATTAAACAGTTTCGAGTAGGTTTGTACTAGAACATTACCGCCTTGTATCCTCCCGAAAAACTCCACGAATAATCCATAACATATTACAACTCACATCCAGTTTCTCATATATTTGTATCCAGTGGGCTTCAGGTTCACTTCCATGTAGCTGACTTGCAATTTTTTAAAACAAGGACTTGAAAACAGCCGATACGTATATTAACATATTCAAGCATGGACTCCACTCATTAGTTTATAATCGAGAGTAACACAGAAGATTGTAGCCCGAAGCTGCGTAAGAACGATCTAGAAGTGTAGTCTATAAACATCACATCTGCCATCACGTTCTCGCGATCGCTAGCTTAGCTAAATTAGCAGTCTCGTAATACTCGTTGGGATACGTTCACTATTTTGCAACACAGGATCACTTAGGCCAGCGTTACGTGGAATTCGTGTATAAACAAAAAATCTACCCAGCTAATTTCATCTAAACAAGCGTTACCCTTATTGGATTTTATCTAGATTTTTAAATACTAATCTAATATATCAGCTGAAAGTTAACGCATACGTATTCATTATATATTGTATCAAAGAGCAAAAGGTCCGGACAAGAATTATGTAATGAGGTCTACTATTCCGCATAATGATTTAACACACATGAGGAAAAAGACGATGTTAACAGGAGAAAGTGTTAGAGAGGACAGGAAAATTTTCGGTGTCTGAAATTTGAAGGATAAAAATCAAGTGGATCCGATAAGAAGGCTACGAAATTGCCGCTCAAGCCGTTAGGCTTTTTGCCAGAAGGACACCGAATACTAACGAATGTTCTTGAGTCCGACATGTTTTTACTTATCTGTTACGCTGCTCTAAATTACAATTATTAGAGAACTTTGCTTTGAGGTGTGATGAAGCTAATAACATCAGATAACGGAACTGCAACATTAACTTGCTATCACAACCTTAACATGCAAACGATCATTTCAAACGGAATAAGGTCGACTCACCGACTGTGGACATTGAAATGAAAACGAAGTAGAAGGAATCAGTGAAATCCCAGGGTTCCCATACGGTGAAGAGGATCGCGCCGGCTGTCATGTAGAGAGATAGAATCATAAGGGCGATGCTAACCGGAAGATTAAATTCATCGTCGACCTCTGCTGCAAAATCCTCACCAACCTATGAAATTGTGTAGCATTAACTTTGTGTTATGACTTACTTTTTAAAGTATGCCCTCAAAAACTATTCATAGATCATAACGTCAGAAACTCGACACACAAATTAGTTGAATCGTGGAGTAACGTGCATAGCCTCAAAAAGACATTTTTGCCATGCAAAAATATAATCCATCCGTCAATAACATAGGTTATAAGGTTTTGGATAAGATCAGCTGGGTCTAGTTGCAGATGACAGAATTAATACATTATATATGCACATATTTTACCCATTCAAAACTATTATGAAAAGACACTTTAAGCACTTTTTATGAAAGCACGCCCTGGATAGTGAAGAACACGCACCTCAGATTGGCCAGCCTCGGTGTCCGCTTTGCGCGACTCAACATCGGTACCGGTTCCGTCCTCAGCGCCATCAGTTTGTTTGACCTTCGGTTTCATATATGCTGGATACGGGACGTACGTCATTTTATCATTAACTTTCTGCCACACGAACGCGACGTACTATAAAAGAATAATCGTTTACGTAAACAAGAGCATGTCAATGGCGCTAGGACACAAGTATCAGTTATATGTGCCGCCTGAATATCTAGCTACCTGTGTGTCCTGCAAAAATTTCTAGTTCGCTTTTTACTAGATTGCAGTGTCATTAAGTGCATGGGACACGATGTGCTTTCTATAGACGTGTAACTGTGTAAACGTAATTTAGTTTTGGAATATTAGTAATGCAGTACATTGAACTTACTGGGTATTGTTGGTATAATTTGCAGCTGTTAAGCTTATATTGCAGCCAAGTTGAGTTAATACATCATTTTTAAACACACTTAAGGCACCTGGTGGTAAGATTTGTTTATTGCGAAGCTGGTGTAACCAAAAAGTGCTTGGAATAAACCTGCTCACCCTTGAATTTTTGTAAAATGCTAATTCGGCACCAAAAATTCCAATCACCTTATTTTGGACAAATCAGGCCCAGTTGTATTCATTTTAACTACCATGTTGCTTACGAGTGTCAATAATGATGGGATGATCAGCAGACATTTTGCTTTTTAAAGAAACTGGACGAGGTCTAACGGTTTTCAATGGTAAGATTTTCGGTAAGCTAAGGCTTTCATTGTCGAGCCCGGTGGTTCGGTGCATTTGCGTGCGCCTTGCGACCGGAGAAGACAGGCGCAGGGGTTCGATCGTCGTCGTTGCGCACTTACATTTATGTCGTACATTTTACGAAGCATTGCAAAGCATTGCCCATACCGTGGACGTTAAATGTTGGCTAATGGTAAGCCCTAAAAATATTTTAAGGCCTTTGTTACGCTATTACGCACCCAAAGAATCTTGGAGCCAACAGTGCAGATCTTTCACTGCATATTACATTTGGCACTATTTCACTGGCTTAAACGTTATTCACGTCGAACTGAGACCAAGAGAAATTTCTCTAAAATTTCTGACCAAAATAAGTTATAATTCAGAAGCTTCTTAGCAGGAAGAGGAGTAAGAGAACCATAATGACTAGATGTTTATAAATGTTTAAGCATGGCGTAACGTGTTTTGATCACGTCGTATTTGTTATGCCATTTTGGTTTTAACAATATTTGTTCATTCTGAAGTGTGTTGAAGTCGTCAAGTTACCGGTGTTGCTTTAATAGGATCTCCCAAATCTCCCAAATAGGATCATTTTCAGTCTATTTGTTGTTGCATTTTAAAAGTTTCATGCACATGGTAAAGATTTACATGCATTTCTTGTCAAAATAGGATGTCGAATCTTTGAATATACTCAAACGATATAAAAGCAGATACAATGTATAAGTCAGTAACTAGAGTATCGTTTATGACTATACTGTAACAACCCCATCTGTAAGAAATCTTTGTGTCCTCTTTTTGCCAAAAGTGACTTACGAGTGAGTTTCTATAGGTAGATCTTTCTTAGTACTTGAAACATATGCTGCTAGCGAACGACTGAAACACCTGTAAGAGCCATTCAAGGTCAAAGCCTCACCACAACCGCATCTGACTAAGTACTAATGAAACGAATGGAGACGTATTAAGGTGTCAAGTAATCTCCATGCTTCCCGTTGATGACGATCAATAAAAGATGAATACCTTTAACTCGTGTCGTTTAGTCGTCAAGTGCTTCCCATCAAAAACGAATATACTGTGCCAAAGCGAATACTTAATCTAGATGGGCAGTTTCCCCGATCTTCAAATTGAGTTAAATACACATTTATGGCAACCCCGTTTGGTTTAGCTGCTTGAGTCTAGATGGAAAAACGCATGATTTTTAATACTAGTATTTCATGTGCCCAGAATGAGTTTACACTGCGTTGGCCGTGAGCTGAGACTTATTATAATGCCAAATGACACGAAGGAGTGCCATTGTAATGTAGCATTGCCAAAATGCATAGAAAATAGTTACGAAAATCATTTTGAAGATTTTATGAATTTTAGCTTACTCTTCTCGTACATTCATGAGAAACACATCTTGTAACTAGCTTCTCACCTCAACTCACTATTTACTACATTCAGCCAGCTAATATGCCTTACCACTTCACACCAAAATCATACTGCTTTAAACACGCCATAGAACGGAATATTAGCGTTTGTAGGTTTCTGTTTTACATAAAACAATGTAGTAGTGACAGTATTATTTGTATGCGTTTAGTGTTAACCGTTTTGAATCCCGTCCACGCGATGATGTTTTAAACTCGATCCAGTAAAGCTCTATATAATATAGTTATTCACCCTAACACGTTGTTATAATACCAAATTTGACAATTTATTGTAGCACGTCTAATTTGAATAACGTTCGCGTTATGAAAATAGTACAACTGCACTCAATTCTTATTTCATGTTTCATCTAATAGCTGGAATACTCTTAAATACGTTCACAAATAGAGAAGCGAAAAATTGATAATTATTATCATACCTTTTTTACGACTTAAACCAGCAAGCCATATGCTGTTATTGGATTTAAAAGGTAGTTTTCGTTCGAAACGTAATTCGTTATCATTTTGTTGGCACAGGGTAAACAAAGCTACCGTTTCTGTACCTTGATTGAACGAAGAGTTAAAAGTTCACACAATACATTCTAAATTAGAAACGACTGGGAAAACGTAAGTAGAGAGTGATAAGACGTAGAAAAATTAACCTTTTCACAAATGCCCTTCAGTTCCATTTAGAATAAATTTATCCAAAACATTAAACGGCATTCCACGTCGCTATAATTTCAGTTTCAATTGGAATTGCAATTTTGAATTTTTCATAAACGTGACCTGCTAGAGTGGCCAACGCAGAGTCAAATAGCGCACAAATATTACCCAACTGAAACTGGCTTCTAGAGATTGTCTTAAAATATTAATTTCTATGAAAAGTATTTGATACTATCATCTGACCTGAACGGGGCCATTGTTTTTACGGTCCTTCCTAGCGCACGTTCCTGTTCGATAAAAATGTTTACAAAGAAAGAAAAACCATTTAATCCAGCGAGTGAACAGCTTGCCAAGATCTGCTAGCACCATTAGCAGCAACGGTATCCCAATTATTCCGTAGAAAATCGTAGCAATCTTGCCAGTTGTCGTCGATGGACTTATATTTCCATATCCTGAAAACAATAAGGAATATACGGGTCATCAATACCAAATGAATTGCACATGGGCTTAGCTTGAGATCCGATCTTGAGATACCGATTTACCAATATACATTAAAGAGCACCTCAGCAAAAACCGTAAGCTAAATATAGCGCATATTTAAAATATTTTCCAAGTAAGATGACACCCAAGACTCAAATGAAATACCCAAAAGGCAACGATTTGGCAGATCTTTCCGCGGAAAACGTTTGTGCATTAATTTATTAAGCGAAATAAAGCAAAGCATTAAGGGCATTCATCTAAAAAAACTGAATTGTTATAGTGTAACAAACAATCAGTTTTTGTTTTATACTGCCATGTCAAGCCTAGTTTTCTGACAGAATCTGAACCTTCAGAACTTTGCTAGTAGGAGATACTCTTGATAAAACCAGGAAACAGTACATGGTACATGATAAGTGATTCCGAGACACTGTATAGTAGCAAATTTATTTAAGCATTAAACTTCATACGACCACTGTATTTTTCCTTTCAACCTGATTTTTCTGTTAATTGATGAGTATTTTAAATGCACCGAAAGACATTTTCGGCTCTTTAAGAGTATTTAAGAGTAGATTTGCCGTAACCGGGACCTGCACTGGTTTCCCATTTACAGGCTGCTGTGTTTTAAATCTACGACATTGTGTGGAAAACAAATATAAAATGGATGCCTAAAGATGGCATAATATTAACAAGTTAGTTTCGATATAAACGGAGTGATGTGTCAAACAGTGAGAGTCAGCGTTGGCAAAAAAATATGATACGTTTCAAAACTCCTTATTATATATATTTAAAGACTGAACCAAACCTTATACCTTAAGTGCTTTTTATTGTGTAAGGTGTATGAATGAGCGAGCCTTCCACCTCATCGATTTAAAATTACAGAATTCAAAAAGGAAATATGCGCAACAAATGGGGCAAATCCCACGCTCGGCTTCGGGTTCTTGCTGTACAGATGTTAGAAGCCGTCGAGCTCGGTGGCTTGGTGCATTGGTATGCGCCTTGCGACTGGAGGAGGGTAGGTGCACAGGTTCGATTCCCGCCGGTGCACATTTACATTTATATGGGGTCCGTCTTACGAAGTGTAGCTAGATAGACTAAGCGAGTAGGCGAGCTCGGTGGCTCTGGGGTGCATTCGTATGCGCCTTGCGACTGGAGGAGACACGTAGAGGGTTCGATCCCCGCCGGTGCACATTTACATTTATATGGGGTCCGTCTTACGAAGTAATGCAAAAAATGCTACCGTGGACGTTAAATGTTGGCTGATGATCAGCTTTAAAAATATTACTAGATGTTAGAAGCCAAAGAAGGCGACGTGTCTGCGTTGATCTATATTGATCTTCCTCAAAAGCGAAACGATTGTTCCGCTATTGTTTCCCTAACCTTAACCTGTCGACACTTTATATTACGTTCGGTCCTTTTTCAATCTGCCCTAAGTAATGAACTTTCCCAAGCCCGTCACCCAATGCCTCATTATTTGTTGAAATGTTACCTTAATATTAGTATCCTTAGTGTCCGTATTATTACTGTAGCAGCAATAGCAATTATTACTAACTAATAACAACTATTATCGTCACCAAAACAAATCTTGACTGTTCATTCATGTTTTCAAAAAAAACAATCTTATCTTAAAACTCTTGAGCTTTAAGGCAAGATTATTTTTTTCGAAAGGTGTAGTATGTTGTGTTAATAATCAAATGTGCAACTGGATAGGAATGTTTTAAATGCTTGCTTGACAAAATTTCCATTTATTATTGGTAAGTTGCTTTTTTCTTTCGACAGAGAGCGTATGCTAAAATAATATGAATGGAGTATACGTTCTCTGGAATTATTTCTTAATTAATGAAGAAGAAATAGAGTAGAATACATACATACGCGTGTCAAGAAAGTGGTAATTTTGCACACCATTTGAAACAGTCTCCATGAAACGTGCCTTGGCTGTAGGGTTGAACACTGTTTTGATGGATTTTGAATGCAGCTCCATGAACCTCCAGTGGCAGCTCGCGCTGAGAACTCCTCATCGTAAATACTTGTTTTGTGCTGTCGTTCCCCTAATTAAATAGCTAGAATTGGGTGAAATTAGAATTCGAAGACACTATAAATACTAGGAAGAAGATAACGGAAAGAACTTTCCTCTATACGTCTCATTAAAATGCGCGATAGCCGAAGAATAATATTTTCTTCCGTTATTCTTGTCCCTCTGTACAGGAAGAGAAGGCGAGAGAATGATGGTTTGGAAAAACAGAACACAATTCATATATTAAATATTATTATAAAGGCAGCCTATAACATTTAAACTTTATTTTGGAAAACGGGTGTAAACACTCACCGGGCCACATACTACTGAGATTTTTTGCAAAAAACTATATCTAACAATATCACTTAGTTTTTGCACAGGACAATAAAAACAAGAAATAACTATCTAATGACATTCCAATTAAAGAATTGTAAATTGTTATAAATTTTCAGATTTAACAAATACTTATATCGTTCTCGGCTGTGCATACCGTTATGATGGCTATGCTTAGCATATTTCCATCTTCGAACATTTGTATGATATCGGTCGAAATTGTGTGTGACAGTTGATATCACCTTACATGCCTAACTTTCACTGGGTTTAAGCAAAAAGCACGTTAAGGTAAGGGTCTCCATTGCAATGTAAAAAAATCGAGAAAAATGTATTATATAAAACGATCAAGAACTTCATTTAAAGTTCCTTTCACATTTACCCTCATAATGTTCAGTGTTCTTTACAGTTACTCCTGCCCTTTGTTTTTCAAAATCCTTGCGAAGCCCCTTCAAAGCGTCGCTCCCTTTTAAACAAAGTTTTTCTCCGCATTGCAATGCTGTGAAAAAGAACACCACACATTCTCCTTGGTGTTGCATCACGTTGATCGAAAGGGCTTTCAAATTAGGCTGGCCTCATCTTTCGTTTATATTTTTGAGCGTGTGATATTGATGCAGCATTTATTATTATTATTAAATTTGCACATGGAGCTCTAAGCAGACTCAGCCTAATGTAGGCAGAATTCATTGGAAGTTCAGTTTCGTATGATGTTGGGCCTGCAATGCAACTCTTGGTAGCCCTCTTAAAATTCGCGACTTGCCAGAAACAATCATATATTATGCAGTTGCTGAGCGTTAGTCTCTCCATCCACTGGCGGCTTTCAACAGCCTTCCCGTTTCCTGTAGCCACTTCCAGTGCTGCGTTTTGGATAGGCTGGTTGCTCTATATCTTATATCTATAATGCATGGAAAATGCTTGTATTGGAAACTTGTGCATGGGTTACAGTAATTGATTACCAAGAATTCGTCCAGTAAATTTCTGTGATTTGGGAAGTTTACATGAACGTAGAGGAGAGGCTGTTACTACATATTAACTACGCACCGATATTTTAACGCTTAAAGCCTTTACTCGTCAAGTTGCGAATTACTTGTAAAGTATTTGCTTATGAATCCATGTTTTAGTGTGCGTTTGTTACTAAGAGTGTTGTTGCTGTCGACGTACGCATCACACGTGCTTAAACAGAAATACGGTAATTTCGTCTCTATGCTTCATTGACGCGAAGGAGTCTTGGCACTAGATTGAATTCACAGCACGTTATCGAGCGAGGAAACCACAGCATTACTAACGTGGCTATTTATATGAAAACTAGTGAAAATTCCTAGTGGCTGCAGGTAAATGTGTTGAATTGTACGAACTAATCAAGCATCCTGTTTAGCGACTTATTTTGCAATTGAAATAGAGTCTGAGCATTGCATTTCAATCACTTGCATTGTAATTCAATTAGTTGTTGTACCCAAATGACCGTTGAGCGGTACCAGCTTTGAATCCTAAACTTAACACTGATGAAAGATGATACTTCATCCTCTCTAATTCTTCTTTATATATGCAACCTTACCAGCGCTCACAGTTTCCCTATCGCACGAAACTTTAGCAGTACCTTATCGTTAATTCTTGTTAATGAATAGAAATCACCATAGAAACATGAACTTCAATTCGAGGATTGGACCCACTTAGCTAAAGTGAATGACTTCATGCCTCGCTCTGGCTTTGCCTGTTAATATTCTTTAATTCGCTTGCTCATGACTACGGGCGTCTGAAAAACGGGACGACGGTCTGAAGGTTTTTGGAGGTTCTGAAGATTTTAAATCGTCCGTTTTCTTTTCAATTAATTAAAAATAATTAGAGCCATCGTGAAACACTGCGAAACATTGCGATGACGAACATTACTGTAGATCCATATTTATTATTTACTGTGCAGGTAATCTGTTTTTCTACTTCGCTGAGTCACAAACGAGCTTTTCACGTAAATTCCTCAAGTTAATTCTGTCTCATAAATAGCTAAAGTATTCTCCTAGTGGCTCGCTTGTTAACGGTTGGCTTTCAAGTTGATTTTCAAATAGTTAATGCGTATTCTTTTCCGGCCTAAATTAAAGTTATGCAGATCCCACATTCCCTCAGATTTCTCGACCTCTCGCTAATAAAAATGAACCTTAATATTCTACTGTTATTTAACGAACAAATGGTTACTTCTCCTGAAAAAAAACGCTTTTGTTTTAAATTACCAGGTCGACGTCGTCTTAATTGCTTGCATTTAACCTTGTATCCAATAGCTTATCAATTCTACAAAAAAGTAATTTCTGCCTTATACTTTAGTCATGCGCTGGTGGGAAATGGAATAAGACTAAAAAATAGGTTTACGTCAGTTGGTCAAAGATTTTACATGGATGTCTGAAAAACGGCTGTGAACAGTGACGGCCAATTATCGTCTATTGGCCTAAATTCAACGGACGGCAAAGCTTATCTAGATGACTCAACGTTTGCTTATCTCTATAAGATGGTTGATGGCATAAGCCTTTTGGACAACAGAAACATTTAACAACTAAGCGTTTAACAATTAATAACTAAAACATACAGCAAAGCCCGTCAGCATCTAAACTCCGGTGTCATTTTTATGATGACTCTAACGGGTGTGTTTACCTTTGTATCTGATAAATGCACGCAATTTAAGTGCTACAATTCGTTGATTAAGACATATCTGTTAAGAAGAATCGTCGTTACAGAACGGCGTTTATGTTAAGGGTATATATTTTACAAACGTTCTTACTTTTACAAATTTACATGAACTTACAGAAAATCAGGCACCCATAAGTGGCCACCTATATTCGAAGTACGTAGAGGTCAAAAATCTTTGTGAGATTATCACCTCGTCTGCCAAATTCATTTTTGTCAATAAATGTAGGCACTATCTATCACTCTCTCTAATAATAATAATACTTGTTGTAGTTAGTTATCTCTTATACTACAAATATAATTTGTAAAAAAGAACTTGCATTAGTTTTAATAAGCATGTGTGCTAGTAATGAGTTAATTAGCGTAGTGAAATTTGTAAAAGTTATATTTAAAATGATAATTACAATGAGTGTAAATTGCAGTATAACCACGTACTACATTTGGCTGTTCATAAACGAGTTATTTTCGCTACTTTACACCGAGCTCGGCTCAATCTATGAACTGCAACATTCACAAGTTCTCTCAAGTGTACAACAAAGAAGGTCTTCAAAGGGTTTAGCTTCTATCACATGAAGAGAAAAATAAACAATGGCGTAGATTTGACATAACTTCTATGCTTTATATGCAGCCCACGACTTTAGGACCCTTCCACAACACTTCCTTTGAAGTTTCCTAATCATGTATTTGTTTACGGCTAATTAAACTACCTATATTTCGTTAAATCTTTGAATTTCGAATGGTTTTATATTTCACACAATCCAAGCTGTCTTACTTAGTTCAGACGCGAATATAATTTAATGTATTCCATAAAGGTAAATACTTCTAGACTAATGCTATGCTTGAATTAATTCGTTTGAGAATTAATTCGCTTTTGTTTGAGAATTCTGTAAACACCGTGTACAATTTCACAGCTTTCAGATAAGCATGTTTCCCTAAACGCAGCAGTATAATGCAGACTACCAAAGTGACCAGTGCATTTTACCACTGGAACATTGGATTCCTATCATAGCCTTCTAGAGGTTTATTGATAGTTAGCTACCGACCTAGCTAAACCTAGGTGTTTTCAATCCTTTGCGTTCTTAGTTTATATTATTTAAGGCAGATACTAAAGCTGCATCCCGCTAATTCCACCAACTAGTAGAAATATCTATGTTCCTGCCCTTCGTTATTTTTGTAGGTAAAGAGTCACGGTATAGACAACTGATATGATCATCGAAGGCCGTGTGCCTCAGCGATTAACATTAATAGCACGCACTCGCACGTCTACAAGACACAGTTTTACGGCATGAATACACAGATCACATAATAGTAACCACCGTACTGTGTTGATAATAAAAAGGTGGGTGCTTACGGCTATGCCTCACAATAGGCTGCTTTGTCATTGCTAATGGTCCACACCAATTTATAGAGCTTATATATATCATAGTGATGTCACATTATTTTCCGATTCACATAATTGTGAAAAGTTGCACGCTCGATGTCTTCACATACTTGAATGTGTAGAACCTCATCGTCATAAAAGCATTGTGATTTGTCAGTATTATTACATATGGCAACACAGCTTTCTTCTCTTCTTTATTTTCTTGTTTTTATCTGAAACCTACACAAATAAGTAACTCCTGGACGGAAAAAATGTTGTCTGACATCTTTAAACCTATCAAAATATTAGTAAGAAAAAATTACAGGCGTATACATTTGCAGACCGTATATTAGCATGTGCAAAAGAAAATTCTTCAAAAACTACTATTTAGCTGCTTCAAGAGTAACGTAGAGGTCGACAGGGGCTATCTGTACCCCCTTAGCAGTCCTCAGAGGTCGCCGTAGCAGACATACCAAGATTAATTTTTTGGAGCCATTACGGCTTTCGGTCGATAGCTCAGGCGCCCATATAGATAAACCATCGCATACTGGGCATTCGGTAGAGTTTAGTACGGGCTGCTACCGTTGCATGTACCGTTGCTGGTGCATAAGTGGGCAGTAATGCGATGGCCGTTCGTGTTCCAGTCTATGAAATCAAATAGACGGCAAACAAAATGGTTAGGTAGGGCAACGCGTATTTAAGACAGCATTTATCTTTAAGTTTCCAAGGAAGCAATATTGAATGCATAATGGGAACAATGGATACTGAGTGACATTCTCAAATGTATACTATATACCTTATTTCAGTTTAAAAATCAAAAGTGTTAGTTATATAATATTGTAGAAGCTTTGAACTTGGTTTTTGTGATCCTCGGAAATACAACGAGCGACCCCTAAGACGCGATGTTTCTACGCAACTAATTGCCATATTGCTCTGGCCAAGTGTTTTGGCGCCTAAGTTGAATCATCAATGGCAGCACAACAGAGTACGCAGCCATGGGCAGATACTACGATTTATCGGCCACTTATTAATGCTGTTTCTATTTTTCACTCTGTTTAGTGCAGCACTCACTTACCGAACCCAGTTCGATTGGTCCATTTCATCCTGGCAAAAACCCGAGATGGGAAAGCGGATGTTGCCTTCTGTATAGCGTACTCGTCTGAAAATACTTTTTTACCTTCGCAGCTGCGTCTAGGTGATTCTCTATCTTATTTCAAGCTCTCGCCGAAACGTTGAGCGTTGCTAGCTCATTTACTGCCGTTCTTGAACTTCCGAAGTGTACTCCGCCACTTCGAAAACTACAGTTGGCAGCTGTTGAGATTCTGGAAGATTATCGTTAAGGAAGCAAACGCTTGCCCCTGGTTCGATCTATTGACCACAAGGAAAGAGCTCTTCAACTAGAACAGTTCAAAGCGGCTAATATCTGTGGTAGACATATTGGGACCGACCCATATAAATTTATTGTAAAAGTTCTTGACGCAACAAAGACTATGCGTTCCTGACATGTTTTGATTAGTGGCTCATGTTACAGGACCAACGAGGGACTATGGTTACTGGTAAAAATAAAATGTGCTGCAAAGAATACTTATAGTCTTTTTTTGCATCGTAAGGAAAGCTGCGCATAGAAGTGGCGCAACCAGGATATCGTTCGATCTTAGATTCTTAACCGGTCGGTATTTAATTATGCGCTCATCCAGTTGCCAGTCACGTCATACGCAGACTTTGCCTCTGAAACGGACACCTGGCAAGGCTGCTCGTTTCCTCTCCTTAGCATTCTATCCCTGTTCAGTGTTTTTCTTCTGAAGTGGCTAGTTGGTTGGCGTTTCCTTTGCACCCGGCAGCGGCATCCGACTTAATACCACGCTTTTTTACGAGATTGGTAGAAAACTTGAGGTAACGCCTGCTAGAAACAGTAACGTCGGTGCTGAGCACACCCTTGACGGCAATATTTTACAGAACTTTATGGTCTGTCTGCTGTCGGCACTACAGTACATAAGTCAATGTCTGCCTTGCTTTTCTTCTGGTCGTTTCGCACTGCCGCCGCCTTCCAGCAAATACCGGTCGCTACGCGTATAATGTGACTCTGGTGTTACGTTGACATTAAGCCGCATCCAGATAGTCACACATATACATGCACATAAATACATATAGACAGTGCAATATATGTGGCAGTTGCCACGACGAGCAACCATATGGAAAGCTTTATTCATACAGCACCATCAGCAGTTTACTGTTGTCAAGACATAAAACGTTTGAGTTGGCACCACACTAGTATCCCATGAAAAACGTTAGTACTTGGATTTGAGCGACCTTCAGAGTTGATCTCGAGGTTGAGCTCGATTGTTGTTTCCATTTTGCTGGTAGGGGGGACGGCAACTTGAGCGAGATGTTGTTTCAACGTCTGTCCAGGTAAGAACAAATCACCAACGAAGATAATGTATGTAGCCTGAACGCATGTCAATTAGGGGCGTCCGCTCGGCGTCATAGCATATAGTGAACGTTGATAGCTAGTGTAATACAAGAACGACTTGTATGCATTCAGGCAACAAAACTGCGCACGCGTAATGCTAAATGATGAGTTGAACCGGCCGGTGTAGCCAGCTGCATTTCAAACGTTGACCACGGATTTAGATACCAATACACGGAGACATAGAAGCCTCATCCGCCCCCGTTCGCCTTTTTCACCTACTAATGACATTTACACAATTACGTAAAACCCGTCAAGATCGACAGGTTGTATCGGCTTCATTTTATGCGACAATCTACAGCTGGCAGATCAAACACATGCCCAATGCAAAGCACGCGCTCAGATTTATTAACCTTTCAATCGTACCTCCGTCAATCATCTCATTGGAATATAAATGTCCCAATTGATTCTGTTGACTAATATGACCAAGCACACAACAACAATAACCAAAGTGCACGTTAATGATTGCGACCTGTGGTCTCGGAAGGGATAG
>MNPL01029128.1:999-18025 GCA_002081605.1 Tropilaelaps mercedesae | reverse complement strand
CCGTGCACCTACGTGTCTCTTCCGGTCGCAAGGCGCATACGAATGCACCAAGCCACCGAGCTCGACCGGAAGGTATAGTCAGAGCTGACTTTGTTGAGCCATCACGCCTTTGTCGAGATTTGGTGACGACATAAACTTTGATCTAATGTTCAGTTGACACCACTTGACTATTGACGAGAAACTTAGGCTTCGAGCAGCCGGTTTTCTTTTTCTAGCTTAAAGTAAATTTTTAGTACCGTATATTATTTTTTTTATTATTTTTCGGAACGTTTTGTTACCATAAATCTATTTGGTCGGAGCATCTTCGCAGATTCTAATCAGACAGTACTTTCAATATTATTTACGCCCTTTTTCGAAACTATCGATGGCTTGTAGGCCTTTAGAAGTGTCACCTCAATTCCGTCGATTCTCCTTGGAGTAGCGTCTTATTGGTCTCACGCAACTATACTTAGCCAGCGGATGTACTAATGATACACTCTTTCATATCTAGTATAAATTACCCATACCAGGTAAATGTATACCCTTTCATAGCGAATAAAATATTAGAAATCGATATGACAAAATGCTAAGCCATTTAATGAGTTTTCACTGAACCAGGTGAATGTGCTGCGCCATTCATACTCGCTATATGTTTTCAGTGATAACAGCGTACTTGTTTTTCAGTATAGACAGGGGAAAAATAGATTACCTCATGCGGTATGACAAATATAAAAATTAATATAATTTATTATTAAATGTATACGAATGAATAGCCACCGTCAGCATTTGTTACACGGTAGACACGCCTCTGATTGTTACTGAATGGTAAATAATAAAAACATATTTATACGAACAAACTTTTTGAGTCTAAACAGCTATGTGTCCACACATTTTCGTTTTCGATTACTGGGTCAACGATATTTATATATTATAGTTGTTAACTATATACATATTTCACTTGAATACGTATATGATCGTAGAATTCTGATTTATTATAGCGTCACCTTTGATGCTAAAGCCGTTCGCTAGTTCGCCCAATCATGGACACGTTAACTGTCACATACCGAGCGTGGTAACAATTGTCATACAGTAGAAGAGTGAGCCAGGATACGTCCACTGTGTTGCATAGTTTGAAATAAAGTCCAAGTCTTTCAGATCAAGCACTACTTTCTCGTGCTTTAGAAGAGTCTCACTAGCAAACCGCTTCCAATCCTCAACCGTTCGATTACCCAAGTTTCGCTGCAAAGTATCAAGTAGGGCAATACGAGTTTCATTTAAGAATATCATGTCCTTAAGGGATACTTCCTCACTTGGGGCCTCGATCCAGCGAAACATTGCCGCCCCAATAAAACAGTAGACCATAAGAACGAGAAGGAGCATCACGTGCGAGAACCATGTTTCAGAGAACTGTTTGAACTTTTTCGCTAATTCCACTCCCCGCGACACCGCCGTTTCGATGCCTTTGCCAGTGATATTGGCCACATTCATAGGGTTAACAAAAAAGAATTGTGGGGGCTTTCGAGGATTGTGTGACTGAATCGATATAACAGATCTCTGTGAGGCGTACATCGGTCGGCGTCGCAAGTTCGTGGGAGTGCCCGGTCGTGAAGGCACCCTCTGAACACCGGCCGGGGTACCGGGTCTGAGCATCGCTCCCGACGACATCGCGTACTCGATTATCTAAACCACTACACAATTATACCTTTTAGCTCAGAATAAATATAACAAGTGCCGTTCCGTAGCGTCTCACAAATCTGTCAATTATAGATTTCGTCACAGATGTAGAGCACAATGGTGATAAGTCACCGACTGAAGTTCGCGTGTTGTTAAAACAGTACGAACGAGGAAACAAATATGCAACACACGGCCGATACACAATAGAGAACAGCTCACTAAGCGCTGGTTGAAGAGTTGTCAGGACGAGTCAGGGCTCGAGTCACCTGGTACCAACTAACGGGTCCTTAGCAGTGGTGCTGCGCTGCCTTGAGTCTCCAACGAGGCCAGAGTCGCAGTGCGATACCAGTGCACGCCTCGAATCTTGAGCCATATAGCGACACAGACTGTCTCAGGCAACCAAACTGCCATGACTAGTGCTCGAGAAGCAGTGGAACTGGTTGAGGGTCTGTGCGAACGCGTTAGCTTTCGGACGTGCTGGCCCTCGACTGTGCCTCCACTTTTTCTAGTATGCTCCCTGGCCGCTCAGTGCTTAGACGCGCTTGCTTCCTAACTCGCAGCGACGCTACATACGTTGCTGCATCAAAGGTGGTTTAAGGACGATCAGAACACGTGCTCAAACGAATGATGGCGCTTCAAAAAAAACGTTGAATATTCTCTGAACTTAAAGATAATTGAAGCTAAAACTGATGCTGGAGTCATTCGTTATACGAGCGTTTTACGCCACCAAGACCCTTTGAGTAAAATATCACGAAGAAAAGTCATCAGCTTCTAAAAAAAAAACGGATTGATTGAAAATGAAAGAAAAGCATGACGCTTATCAAAACATTACAGATCCCGCGGTTACATCATGATGCATGGAGCATGCAGTTTTGTACTACTTTGTATAATACAGAGGTCAAACGCGAAAGCAATCCAAGGAGCTAGCAAACTAGATTTACAGCTCAGATAGTCAATTCGAAGCAACAAAAATAACACGAACATGTTTCTTAACAATTTAAAAAGCCGATGCTATTGTCCGGTTGTGAGCTCAACCATGTACGCTTAATTATCAAGCATGTTCTTGACTTCTCCCTATGTCAGTTTAACTTTGACTACCATTTTCCAACACAGGAGATATCCCGCAAACCATATATTCTTTGGAAAGACCTAATGAAATCAAGTGCCCCTCCAATAATTAAATAATGACGAGCTGCATAAATCTAAATTCAATAAGTGCATACTTCTGACATTGATGAAAGCACTTCTTGCAGCACTGAAAGCCCTCCTTTCAGTATTTCTCTAGATTTTCTGTCAAGTTTTGAAGTTACTGACTTGCAAAGGCGGCTAGGTCCGAAAAACAGGATCACAAACCATAAACAGTAAGCAGGTAGAACCAATTATTCTCTTCTATAGTCAAAACTCAGAATCGTACAATGGATAACATAGCAAATTGAACTTGCAAAATTTGAGATAACTAAAGCCCTGTGATGGAAAACAAATATTCAATTATGAGTTACCAATGTTATTTTTGTTACCATTGTTTAGTGGTAAACTCCTGTCAAAATATCTACAACCTATTGTGTCGTTATATCTTTATGTCTAAATATCTTTATGCCTGTTGTGGTAAAACTGATTTTTGTATCAAACCTTCTGAAGTGCATACCTAATCATTTGATAAGCAATACTCGCTTACGGCCTCAAGGTGAGTTCCCCGGTATCGTTCAAAACTTTTCGCTAACTTTATTAAACTGTAGTCCCATATAGTGTCTCTCCTTGTTTTATTAAATTCTTCCTTCTGATACAACTTTTGTAGATTATTCTTCGTTTTTTTATTAACGGATATCTGCGAGCTGCAGCTTAGTTTAATCTTAGATTATTCCGTTAGAAATACAAGATAGGAGACCATTTCAAGTAAACATATCGTGTGAATGAAACAGAATTTCTTCAATTAATTCATACCTGCTCAAAGGTTAAAATGCCAATTTCAAATTGTTTCATAAACATGACTCTAAAACTATGTTTGAAAAGTAGTTAAATTGCACACACGTTTAGAAAAGGTGTGATATGGAACTAAGCTCTTGACGCCAATAATTATCACGACGCCATCCCAAATAAGAGGATAAAATATCTCTGTGGATGTGTCGAGTTCCTGACGTCCGGACTTTTCGTCCAATTTCTCCCTCATGACGGCGTGCTTGGTGGATTTTTTACAGCGTTGGCAACTGACGTAGTAATTGCCTAAAGTGGACAGCGATGTTTCACGTGCTCTACAATATCTAACTACATACCGCTGATCGCACAGTACGTTAGGGACATGGTAAAATGTAGCCGAAATCGAACATTTCTCACTTCACAAAGCTCTTATTCCTGTGAAAATCTATTGATTGGTGGAGGGCGATAATAGTTTCCCCATTACCTATGTTCGCTGTTGTGTCCACCCTCATGTCCGTAATCTACTCAGACTCTCCGCTGTGAAGGTGAAACAGCGCATCCGCCAGGCAGCGCTAACTGCGCCGTATGCGTTCGCTACACATAACCGTTGATTCCCACCTCTCAGCTTCCCTATTTCGACCTGATTTAGAGCACTACCTTGCAACTGATCATTTTTTGGATGACGGAGTGCTAGATTATCTCAATTTTCTCTCAGCTCGGCACAAAGGTAAGAGAATTCACTTATTGTTAGCAGAGCGAACAAACGTATTACATAATCCTCTCCTCGAAGCAAAAGACAAAGTGTGAATCCTCAACATTTTTTGATCTCCCAATATACGCTGTTACGAAGGGTATTATTGATATATTAACTTAATTGTAGGACACGTCATGAATTTTTGCAGAAGAATGGCTCAATGTTATTTTTGGAGCTCCCGTCAATTACGGAAATGTAAACAAGTTAGACTTTAACTAAACCCGAGTAAGTTATCACCACCTAATTTTCCATATTATCATGTATACGAGCTTTGCTCTTCAATACGCTACTTCGCCGCCTCGTCCAAAACAAGCCAGGAGGACCTTTAAACCATTTCCATTTATTGAGGAAATTAGTGAACATCGAATGCGTCATGAGACCACGCCAAGATAGATGGTCCATTTTAGGCACGTAATAATGGATTCTGCTTTGAGACCAGCAGCGCATACATATTCACTCACGCCAAGAACACCCACAGTCCATCCTGGTTTTAATTGCATGCAGTTACCCGGTCATTACCAAGATCGTGAAAAAGGCCATCCATTTCATTTTTTAAGAATCTCTTACTTCGGCCATCTAACTTTTTACCTCCTTTCTTCTGCTAGAGACGACCTGAACGTATTCCTGGTCCTAATTACCGAATCATGCTGATTTCAGAAAGAGTAAGGGCGTGAACAGGCAGAGTGGTCACGGCGCCACTTTGAACAATGAAATTAGAGAGAAATCCCTGCTCGTTGAGGCAACCGCCCCTTGAAAGCTGAAGCTGACATAAGCTATTAATTATGTAAGGGTTTAGTTAAAGGCTGCCTAGATAAAGCACTGCTTAATACGGCCACCAATTGGTTTCGGTGGCTTGGTGTATTCGCGTGCGGCTTGCGCACGGGGGAGACACGTAGGTGCATGGGTTCGATCCCCGCCGTTTCACATTTACAAGGTCTGTCTTACAAAGTGATGCAAAAGCGCTACCGTTGACGTTAAATGTTGGCTGATGGTCGGCCTTAAGGTTTTTTTTATGCGGTGTGTCGCTAAGCTTTCTTTTACGACAGTGCTTTACTCGGGATTTCTTCAACCCCGAACGCCCACTCTATTCGTTTCAAGAATTATTTGCCTGTAATACTTCGAGTAATACCGTTTGTTAAAACGCGCCAAAGATTACGATTTACATTTTTATTGTAAAACAAGGATACGCTTCATCAGTCCTACTGATAATAATATTAACAGCACGTGTCTTCGGCGATTTCGTTTTGACAGTTTTAATCATTTGTCGACCTTTCTGTGGACTGCCTGGTAATCGTGCACCACACCACATTAATAATTAGTAAAGATACACCTAAAGATCGGATTTTTTACATCATCACTACGATATTCCAATAAAGAGCGTATGCAGGCAAATACAATAAGCTCACCAAATGCGCTTAATCTTCCAACGTTGAACAGTTCTAAAATTTTTATCTGCATCAAGTTCGCCTCTTCAATCCAACGTGTCAAGATAATCGCTCTTATACACATGTTTCAATGTACGCACTCATGAACAAGTTTGTAAAAAAGCCTTTGCGCCAATACTTTATCTTTGTTACCTCGTTACACTCAACTAGGAAATAGTGTATCAGCAGCACTTGCTAGAATGTGCTAATGTACACCACACAATTCAGCTGGCGCAATGCAATCTGCTCTTCCTTATACGAACGTTATCTATGATGCAAGAGACCACTAAAGGGACGTCTACCATGAGTGGTGTTAAACATCCTAGCGACGGCATTTTTGAAAAGGCGTAGACGAGCGCGGTGTCGTCACCGCCTTTGTACAACATCTCATTCTCGTCCAGCTTCATCTTCATCACCGTCGTTGGCAAAGGTTGGGCCCATACGAGCTCTCAAATCGAATCATAGCACTCTTTGGCATTCGTCGATGTTGTAAAAAGTGATTGTTAAAATGGTCATTAGTGTCAGAATGACTGAGACAATCGGTCGTGGCTTGCTCATAGGACAGCCTGCATTGCATTCTAACAAAGAGTATCTCTGTGAGTGGTAAATGGCATACAGTGTGTCATTCCTAGACTGAATGTATATGTAACTGCTATCGATGTACGTTCGTAGCCACATCGACAAACAGCCAGGAGTAGCTAGCTATTAACCAGTCCGATTGATTTTATAATTTTTTTTGTAAATTCAGGCTTCATAAATTGGCCTCCATTGTATGCAGCGAAGAAGTATGTGAACGTATACACAACACACACTAAATAGGAACAAACTGAAGCAATTTTAACTTTATATTTGCTAAAAATTACGTTATTGTCATTGCATCAAATTTTATTCCAGTTTTTGAGCGCATGGTTTCCAAGTGAGTGAGTCATATCAAGATGACAAATTCATGCTGTCATATATCACCTCAGCGACGACAGGTCGGTTTAGCTCAAGAGCCGTTTTGATAACATAAAAGGGGAACTGACTCCTTGAGAACGCTAAAAGCGATCAGCGAGACATGCCAAGCGGCAACCAGCACTGCTATGACACACGTTCTCACCACGAAGAGACTTCAAGAGCAATGCCTTCAAGAACAACGACCACGCCTATTCGGTCATACCGTAGATGTGGCCTCCACGTTCGCTAAATTTAAGTAGCGATGTGCTAACTACCGATGCTGTATTAACTAGCTATGTTAACTATGGATTTGCTGCCATTCCAATTGGCTTTCGCTGCATCTAGCAAGTAGTTTCGCTGAACATTCCTTTTTAATTAGATTTTATATACGTTGAATGAAAACCGGTAAGAGCTAGTGAAACGGACCATATAAGTAAGCAACATTAATATAACTTCACCTTGCTGCTCTTGACAAAAAAAATACAATATTATCATAAATACATAGCTATGCAGTAGGCGGCCAATCAAATGAGATAAATCGTCTTGCAGGAACCTATATTTAAAAAAACGTCTTTTGTGTTTTCACCAGTGCAGATAGGATAGACAACTACAGAGTCTCAGAGCGAAAATACATTTTGTCAAGCATTAAAGGCAAATTAAATATATGCATATTCCAGTGAATGTCGGTAAAAAATGTCAATTCAACACGCTCTTGTTTTTTGAATTTGTTTCTTGTGAATCTTGTTTTCTCTATTGCCTAGTAAGCTCTAACGCTATAAACGTTCTTTTGCTGGCTTTGGTGGTTCCCGGTTGACCCTTCATTGTGATGATTAATAACATGAAGTGTTTTAGAAAACACTTCGCCTTAGAGAAATGGATCTATCACACAAGCGGACAGTCAAATAAAATTATTTCGATTTTTTGCTTTAAAAGCTTACACCTTTCTCAAAATATCCCACATGTTGTATAGAATAAAACAGATTTTCAACATAATCATCGTGTTAGCATAAGTTATAAAATTGTCAATCTAGATATTGCACGTTTAATTTATTTTTTAATTTAGTAAAGTTAAATAAAATCTCTGGTTTTACGTTTTTTTTTGCCTACGTTCGTCTATACAATTATAAGTTTTAATAAACATTTGAACTAAAGCAGCCCACTGCATTTATTAAAGAGAACCAGGTTAAAGCAACAGCATATAATGGAGAATATTGTCCCTATAATGCAGAGACTACATACAGGTACATTATACTATACAATATTTAATTTTGGGTTCTTCGATTCTAATGCACGGTATCTTAAACAACGGCAGTGTGACATTAAATAGACTCAATTCAATTCAAATACATCTTTCTTGTTGGCCAAGGGACAGCCCCAATCATGCGTACTTAGAACAGCACGTTTCGGGACAGAGGTCGCCATACCGTTGATTTCACACCAACTTTAAACTGCATATATAGCCACTTGAGGTCTTTCTCTACGGTACCAGATAGGGTGTCAGTTAATGCGTACAGCTCAGATGGGCTAATTTATACGTTATACTCGTCAGCGAAGCTTTTTCGAGGTCCAGTATAAAGATATAGAACAATAAAGGGCTAACCCACGAAATCCTGGGCAACCCAAGCCGGTAGGAAACAACGAAACTAAAAATCCTGCTGGCCCTAACACAAAATTTCCTGTCGAACAGTTAGTTTTGTATCCACAGTATGGTAGGGCTATAAATTCATAAACGGCAAAGTTTACTAAATAATAGACTATAATTCGCGCGGTCAAAAGCCTTTAGGAGGTCGGAATATAGCCCAAGTTTACATCTTTATTTCTAAATCGCGCCCAGTCGTTAACCATCTCCACGAGTTGGGTTGCTTACGTTACGGTTGGTACATTATTAGTGCTTGGCAAGTGAAAATCTCAAGCAGGAGTAATGAAATATTGTATTGTCAGTGCAAGTATAAAAGAACAAAAATTTTAGAATCAGGCTAGCTGTATCGTGCGTGCATCGCGCATGTGACACAGCGCACGGACTTGGAATCTAATAACCTAGTGACGCTAACACATTTCGTATGCGCCACTTTGGTCATACTGGCGCATAAAATGAACAGAAGCTTTAAAAAATTTGTGAAAAATCGAATGTATCCCAAAAGCCGTATTAGTAAACAAGTTTCCAGAGTGGGCCAAACCACCGAAGATTAATAAAGTACGTATATAAAGTATAAATGTAGTAAAGTTGTAAGTAACAATTGTGGTCCTTAGTAGCTGTGGCACTTGCAGAGCGATTCTGTTTAGACAGGACGGTGCTCCACATTTAGCTGATCACCAGCAGTTTGGCGAGGTTCTCAGAAGTTTTTTAAATTAAAAAATGTTTAGCTATCTTTAGGTTTTCAAATTAATCTAGCCTTTGTCGAATGCGGCATAAAAGTAAGAAATCGGGTATGTTATAGAATCAATAAACTGTAAAGCAAGCGGTGTAGTTTTAACTAGGCAGCTCTTTAAGAGCTAAAATGTTAGTCGTACTTTCTATTTATATGGCAGTCTCAGAAGCAATACTTAGTTGCCGTCTGTCGTGCCAATCCGTATTCGAAGCTTCGCTAAAAGTAGGTAGGTTGAGTAATCTCTCAACGAGATCGGCGCTGTAGGTACATAGCAATTAAACGTCCACTCTGCTCAGACAACCTCAGACAACCTCAGACAACCTGCTCAGACAGCAAAGTAATGACATGCATGTTTGGCGTATAAAATGAGTGATCTTTTCCAAACAACGTGAAAAGTTCCAATCTCGGCGATAACCAATTGGGCTGTGGGCAAACACGACTTGAGCAAGATCAGCCGATAGCAAAAAGGCTCTAGTAGGAGAGAACGCACCGTCAGGCCATGGAGACCCAACTGGAAAACAAAATCTAGTTAGTTGAGCCCGCCAATAGCAACTTGCACAGGTGGCCTTTTGCTAAAAACCAACGGCAAGCTAATGTTACCTTGTGCGATACTACCGTCCACACATTCTTTAAAAATTCATCAAGTCAATAGCTTACCAAAAAGGCACGAAAGGTACTATTGTACCGGCACGAAATTCAGATCGATGTGAGTGTAACGCCGAGGTGCCTTCTGATACGTTGCCTTAGAAGAGATGAACTTAAAACGAGAGAGCATCTTTCGTGTAAGGCGAAATGAAGAAGAGTCTTACTGTCGACGTTATGTTGAGATTGTGTCGTTAGTGTCGATTGTCTTCATTGGTAATTATAGCCGTGCGTATTTGTTGATCAACGGAGGCTGTCAAGTGTTGGGTAGCTTCCAATATTTTTTTCAGATTACTTGGCGAGTGAATATCGTCATAATCGAGCGGCTGGAGAGTACACATCAGAGACATACGTATTTTTATAAGTGAGAGACCCATCCTTAACATTCGTAGAAATGTGTAGCGTAACTTGGATGAGCAAACGATGTTCTACAAAACGCGCGTTAACATACAAACTCAAACCGCTGATCTACGGCTCAAGACTAACGCCTTGCTAGCTTAGAACCGAGATAATTAACATTATACTGCCCTTTATAGTCTGTTGGAAAAAAATTGGTTAGGTGTACCTGATTGCCTCTGCACCACGTAGGATAACATGGTTAATCGCTTTTGATGAGGCACCACTAAGTCCGTTCAGCCTTCAAATGGATTACATTAGGATGTTTCTACCAGCTCTCGAGTACCAAAACTCGATACCTGGACTTGTCATAATGGACAAGAGGTGCGTGTAGACTGGAAGTAGTTAACTTGTTGAAAAATATGTCAACTAGTTTTTTATATGTGAGAACTTAAGCAGCATTGCTATCTTCGAAGTGGATGAGCTAGCTTCAGCCCAAGTGTCGCGAATGTCCGTTTAAGGTTTTTTGTCTTTTAACGCATTGTATAAAAGGGAAATAGTGTTTAATATATAACATAAATCGTGGGTTAATATATTCAATAGCCACCCAAAAGCTAACAAATACTGACGCTAGTAGCTTTTATGAGCGTAAAAACTTATGAGCTTTCAACTTTAGAAACTGACCAAATTTTCCGGTTCGTTACATATTGCTTTATCACGGTGATATTCTTCATCCGCAGTATCCATACAGTAATTATTTCATATTATTTATTTACTATTAACACCAAAACCACGTTACATGACGGGCTTCTACATCCAGTGCCTGAAATTACATCGACTTTCGTCTTGTATGATCCTTGCAGTGTGGTCGTCGCGAAAGACCGCTAAAAACTGTTTCGGCATGATCAGCACAAAGTGGTGAAAGTGACACTATTCTGGTTCTTATCTGAGCTACTCTTAACCGTTTCAGTTGCAAACAAGATCGCATCGGCAAACTGCCAAATGTACTGTAAAGTTATGTATGCGCGAACAGTACACACGTGCTTTTGAACTTAGCTGGCGAATCAAAGCGCGAATAGTGTTAGCATGACTCATCGCAATATATTCCCACACCGGTCTACTGAGCCTCTCAGATAACACAATGAAAATACCGTAAGGCGCATTCGGCCGCCTACTCGAAGGCTTACTAAAGAAAGAACGATCATTCAAGAACTTTATTGCTCTTTATTAGCCTCTTTATCGCGTCGAAGGCTCGAAAATAATGTATCGCTCGATTTGCCGTAATTAGGATGAAATAATACACCTGTCTCACGGCCGGAGCGACGCGAAAAACACAATTTTACTGTTGTGCTTGAACCAGTTGCTCACTTCGTATAGCTCGATATTTCATTTGCGTATCCGTGTACGGCTGTATCATGTAATATAGTAAAAGTAAATTAGCAACTTATTAATTGGCATTAAATACAATTAATGTTGAATTGCATATTAAATGATCACGATTTGTGTAACCTTAGAGATGTAGTGCAGGTGCTTTTGCAGGTACTCTATACCTGAGAAGTTTTGAACTTATTCGATTTATTCATGGTGTATATAAGACATATGAACAGTCAGATTCAATACTGATTCTGTCAGTAGTTTTGTTTGATCTTATTCGATTTTACCCAATCAGATTATCAAGCAATCTCTTTCGCGATATTTAACTGAACCCTATGGAGAACGCAAAATTTAAAACAAAAATGTGCCACAATTTTGCATTCGAAAAAGAAACAAAAGGCTGCTCCAGTAAGTGAGTAGGAGTCACATGTGTTGTTATTAACAGGAATACCTGTATCTCTAAAGCTTTCTAGCTGCTGTATCTTTTTAAATACTACTACATGCATTCAATACTTTTAAGTACGTTTAACTTTTGGATTTCGCGAACAAATTTCGTTTTCGGTAGCCTTGAAGTGATTCATTATTTACATTTCTCCATATACCCAAGGATTGCGGCAGAATCGCTCTTTCGATATCGACAGTTTCGATAACTATATTTGGAGACAAGTGTATGGGTTCGGCTACCTGTTGTTGAGAAACGGTATGCAGTATTACCAGCCGTAAATACGTAGTGGTTTCTTAGGTGTGTATTATTTTTTGTCAACCTGACAGCCTCGATCTGTGACGATGAAGAATTATCACAAGCCTGCATTCGAGCTTTCCTATGCAAGTGTTTTCGATCTGGACGTCCTGACGCACCCCGAGAGCGAAAAACACTGAGGTACAACTGAGTTGATGGAATTCCTAGAAGTGTCTCAGATTTTCGACGCGATTGGCAAACCCATGAATAAAGTCCTCGTATCTATTGAGACGACCTCATAGGAATTGAAGCTGAGAATTTACTTAAAACTATGTTCACATTTGTTA
This sequence comes from Tropilaelaps mercedesae, assembly GCA_002081605.1. Classification (NCBI taxonomy): domain Eukaryota; kingdom Metazoa; phylum Arthropoda; class Arachnida; order Mesostigmata; family Laelapidae; genus Tropilaelaps; species Tropilaelaps mercedesae. The sequence continues at coordinate 5,597 of MNPL01029128.1, read as the reverse complement.
TTAATTAAGAGTTTTAACTATTCACATAATTTATTAATCTCCATGTGAGATGTGTACTCATGCGAGCTCAACTAAAGAATAACCAATCATTTTGAAGACCTATTAGTATCTGTTGGGTTAAAATATCAATTTTTGTGAAAACGTACATTAAGAAGTAACGAGTACCCCCTTATTTTAATGTTTCTACACTTCTATCTCCGTATTTCACCACGATGCAAGTTAAAAAAGGTCCTAGGTAAAATCCTATACGTGTGATTATGTACAACTTTACTGAGATCAGGAAAAGGAGCCCTACTTGCAATAACGATCAAAATACACACACACATGTTTTCTTTTTTCGGTGAATGACCTTCATAAGCACAAATGAACGCAAAAACGCTTAAACCTTTTGAGGCCTTCCGTGTCTTACGCTGGAAGCAACTTACCCATCAACTTATCCGAGTAATTCTGAGTGCACAAACGGCATACCTTACCAGTTGTCTGTGCCACCAACAAGTTTGAACGAAATGGAAATCGATTAGATTGTCCTCCTTTGTTATGCGAAAAAAAGTACAATACAATCGTTCTTCTGAGTAAGATTATAGCACGCAAGGCGTTATGCCGTGTGAAATAAGACAACCACAAGCTAAACAAAAACTCACCAATTGTCGTAAACACCGTAGAGCAGTAGAAGAGAGCGCCCCAAAATGTCCAGACTTTTTTATCTGAGGCTGTATACAGACTCGCTTCTCGCACTAACGTTCGAATTTGCTCTTCATATTCTAGCACACGCGAATGTGCATTAAGTCTCCACTGTGTTTGATTGAAGGGCCGTGACGTTTCAGCGAGGCGATTCACAACGAGGTTACGGAAATTTATAATAGTCTGCTTCTGTCTAATCTCGAAATCCTCTTCAAGCCAAAGAAACAGATGCGCCCCAGCAGTAGCGTACAACAACAGGAAGCTGAGTAACAACACATGGGAAAACCATTTCTCCGAAAATGCTTTGATCTTTTGTGCCATACGAATTCCAAATGACTTGGTCTTGTCGGCTGTTAAATTGACAACATGCATTGGATTCAGGATGAAATATTGGGGCGGCCGAGTAGGATCGGACTGAAAGGAAATGACGGACATCTGCGAGCGATGGTGCGGCCTGCGATGTAACGAAGGCGTTCCTGCGTGTGAAGAACTACGAGAGTCGCCCGAAATGCCGCCCGGCGTCAAAGATTGTTCGCGGGCATCCATCTAAAACAGAGGAAATTCAGGGATCGTTTGTAAAAAACTTCGGAGTACCAACATCACTAGCGCTATTATAATCTACAATCGTATTGTAATCACGTTAATGTCATTGGTAATAATACTGCAGTCACTATATAACTGAAATATTGCATGAACTACTGGGAAATGTAACAATGAAATTAGAAACACAACTTGTTAATCTGTTTCATTCAATACATCTTTAAAGCTTATAGCAACTGTGCATTTGTTTCATCAGTTTTATTATGTCTACGGGGTGTTAAATACAAAAGTTGCGGAGTTCCATCACAAAAAAGAATTAAAAGAACAGATGTTTTTAAAGCGGACTATGACTATTAAAAGATCCATACTTTTTGATTATTCAAAATTTAGGCTAAATGCGGTCTATTTCTTCGTTAATTAAATATAAATACATAAGTTAGCCCGGCCGTTTTATAGTCCGGGCATTATTCGCGTTGCATTTTCGAGACGGTACTTTTAATCTCGTTTCTTACTAGAGTTAGAAGATTCAAAGGCAAAAAGGGTTTTTTCTTCTTTGTTGCTCACATTAAAAGTTTCCGTTCCATAGGAACAGGTTTTCAAGCTAAACCTTTGAGAATTCTTAAAATTTTTAGCTAACGTGTCTCGCATTGTTACATCTAGAAAAAGTATGTATTACGAGCGGGTTTACATGGAAGACTAGCGAATGGGCACAGCTTTACTACGACGAATGCCAACTTTAGACTATTTCCCTAGCAGTCCCGATAATTTCGTAATGTTTGAAGATAGGAGCTCCGTTTGTTATAATGTTCCCTGTATACAAAGTAGATCGTAGCATTAGACTATTTTGTTCAGATACTTTAGCTAGTTCATTTCTCTGGCATTGCTATTCTATTCCATTCATTCGGCTGCGGGATCTATTATTCTAACATAATAATTTTGGTAATTATGTAGAGAACACAGATCGTTTGTGCGTATAAAAATTCAATCTCCAGTGAGACAGTTTGAATTTCCGAGCCATTAATAAAAGCTAGCATAAAGCTCATGGACAATATCAAGATATAGACGCTTTTATTTGTTGAGCAAAATCAAACTGCGTATTACAAAACACTTTATGGACATAAAACTTGCTGTTTCCAACAAGTCAAAAAATCGCAGCTTGCAAACCATTTCACCATACAGTGACTTCAAGGTTTATCCCATCTTTACAGCGTAGAAAGACTTATGAGGAGTATTAATGGATTAGCGATACCATCGCTATGGAAAATGTAAATATCATAGTCATACTTGAACATTGTAACTCTCACTTGGCCTGGACATGTAGTCGGGGGACAGACGCCCTTTTAAAGAAGTCTGGAAAACTAGAAATAAAAATAAAGGCTCGAAAACTGTCAAAATAATAAAACGGCGAAATTGGGCCACGAGCATTTGAATTGTTTCATTAATTTAAATATTCGTAATAGTGTACCTTGAAACATATAAAATGACTTTCATCAAAACCTTGATTAGCGCTGTTGAAACCCACGAGGTTTCTGTACACAGACGCACTGTACTAGGCAACTGTTCTCAATATGTGGCCCCTAAATTTTTTACGGCGCAGCATAACAGAACTAGTAGAGTTCATCTTAGAGGAGCTTGTCACTAGAAGAGAACTCACTGAAACAGTAGGTAAGTTAGAATAGAATTACACCAATCATAAAGGCTAGATTATAGGATACATATAACGGGTGACCAAAAAGTAATAACCTACGAAGACTTCTGAGCCACAATTAGCTATACCGCGACAGGGAAAAAATGACGTCGTTTTTTACTATTTATAGCCAGAAGAAACCCATTAATTATTTTCTTTTATTAATTATTTATTCTCTATTCAAGTGTGACAAAAAAAAGCTGGAATGTGTAATAATTAACTACTTGTTTGAGAACATTAAGGTATTGGAAACTGTATTGCAAGAGCGGATTTACATCAGTGCTTCTTACTATTATCATTATTTGGATTGCGCTCGATGTGTGATGTCTAATCAGATTACGTAAAAACAAGTCCTTGATTAGACCACCAGATGACAGCACCACGCTTGCATATAATATCCTATACTTTTTCAGGAGCTTAAATATTTTTCATTTTAGTACTGCTATCTATATTACCGTTATACTATCGCCACTGCAATTGTATGTCTATTTTCTCTTCTTCTATCACATATTGCTCCAACCGAGCCGTACCTCGCGCGCGTTTATTACTGTAATGGCTGAGAAAAAAAGATGGCATAATGGAGTTCACAAAAACTTAAGCGCTTACTCGATGTTTGTGATGATAAATGAACATTTATAATTCTTAAAATAAATAAAATCCGAAAATCGTACTTATTTATTATATGTCACCAGATATCTTGAGCTCGGATAGGCCATCGAAGCTTCTCTAATCTTTAATTTCACGTAGCCTTCAATACGACTTTGTGCCAACATGCTAACAGAGAGATACTTGGAAGCTTCTGTCGCAGAAATACACGCAATTGCTCTTTTTACGAGCATGAAGTTCTTCATTGTGGATGAGTCTCACATCGACATCGACGATAGATCGACGATCTTGGAAACAGGACACAACTCAGTAACTTCTTAAAACTTAAATTTATTAATTATTATTTTAAAACGACTTATCAGTGGCTGGCATTGACTCAGTATATTAAATTTTCGAATCTAGAGCTTCCAACTGTAGAATCCGCCTTCCAAACCTCGGTTCATTCATGGCATGTACGATTTATAAAGACCGACAGGTGCAATGACATCCTTTTAACAGGATCAATCCAATAAAATTAAATTGATTCTATTAGGATAGGTAATGATATGGGAACAAACAGCAATTAGTGCCAAATTAAAAGATACGCAATGGTGTTTGTACTATATTTCCGTACACGTGTGCAAGATATGTCTGGATGATAATAGAGTTCGTTACCGTTTTAACAGTTAGCATTCATCCACATACATCCCATCAAATGAAAATTATTGAAAATAATGTATTTGCCATGAACAGATACTTTTTTGCAATCATTTTGGTAAATATAAATATAAGTAATAGGCATCTATTTACATTCCCGCAGCAGTATATAATGCCTATCCCAATAGCTAAAAGTTGTACTTTCAGCCTGTTTGTTAGTGAATGATGTGCTTTTGGCGAGTAGTGCTGTGCTTTGCATTGCATTGAAAGATTCGAACACGAATTTGTTAGCGAAACTTTTCAGCGGAGATTCATCTGAGGCATCACGATTATGAAGGGATAAGTTTATTGATTATGTGCCCCACTTAAACTGGCTCAGCGTTCACTACACAAAACACACAGGTTCACCTTAGGGAACTTTCAACAATTTTCTTGTTACTAATATGAA
>MNPL01029112.1:18022-37478 GCA_002081605.1 Tropilaelaps mercedesae | reverse complement strand
ATAATAATATTATTATTATTATTATTATTATTATTATTATTATTATTATTATTATTATTATTATTAAATTGACATCAGATGTTTATTATCATTATTACTAATTTGGAATTTTTGAAAACTGTTCATCGTATTTTAGTGTTGGAGAAAGAAATTCTAAAGAGTGTTCACTACGTCCTTTCAAATTAGCAAAGCAGTTTCCAGACAGGCATATGGTAGATAAGTCAGTTAGATGTCGCTTGCCTGCTTTATTTTACTTGTACATGCGGATTTTATTGGGCATGCACCTATATAGTTGAAAAAGGGAGACAAATAATGATCCGGGCTAATAATCGCTAAAAGATAAGGTATAAATGAGAGCTCTAAGCTAGCGATAATTAAATAGGAGGAAGATATGTCTCGATCAGTTCAGTAGTGACTGATACGGTTTTTATATGAATTCGCGTAATGTTTAGGTCATTTTGAGCAGTAACAAACTTTATTTTTAGACAAAAATACGCGTGTGAGTATGTCCCGCTCTGAACAGTTATAAAGAGAAACAAAAGTTCACTGGAATCGTATGGTCCTCACAGTGGCGCTTTTAGAATAGTATCCATTTGAAAGACATTCTCGACACATGAAACTCGCGAAGACTAAGCAACAACCCGAAAAGAACGTTCAATGTTATTATGAAATCTGGCACTTAAAAGAAATTAACGCGAAACAATTGCCTGTAGTTGTGACTTGGCCGTATCTTTAACCCATATAATTTGTTTACAGACACGCAAAACAAATATAGTTTCATGTAAACATTAAAAGTCCTAATTGCGAAAATGGGCAGAAGTCACTCACAAGCGAAAGAGAAGCGTATCACATTACGATTTACTTGCTTTCGTTAGTCCGAGCTAAGGTGCCTTATTTTCAGTGCACGAAACACGCAAACTCATCCTTGTGGACCAGTTCGTAAAGACTCCTAGAGTACATCGGAGATACTTGGTTCAAAACAAACAATCGATCCATATCTACGATTTGAAATGGAAAGCAAACAAAACGATTCCCAGTCCAGTTCTCTGTACGCAGCTTTTTTAACTTGACCATACTCTGGGGGACCTGCATGAACCTTCGCAAGCAGTTCTTTTCTGTAAGGTTCTTTTCACGTGCGTTCTGGCCTACGGTATTGGCTTATGATTGTTTTCCACTTATACTTTTCATCATTTTGCAATTCACTGGAGTCAATAACACTGGACACTTGTTCGCAAAATTAGACTTGCAAGTGGGCTTAGACATTTGTGCAACTCATGCTTTGCAGCAAGGTTTAAAAACGTGTCCAACTTCACGGCGTAACGTAAAGTAAGTCTTACATATGCTCACAGCTAAGTTTAGAAATATCATCGACAATAGAATTTCCAGTAAAAGACTGGGTTCTTGTGTTATTTTAGTGATACTACTACACATGACCTCTTCTGACACGCCGATTTAGTTTACTGATCAAAGCTTTCATCAGAAATACACATCATTCGTGTGTTGAATTTTCTCTTTTCTCAGGCAGCGAACACCACAATTAATAGGCGCAGTAATAGCCTTTCAACTTTTGTTGTCTGTAAACAAGCTGTAAAAAATTCGCCCACCATAGCTTGCTTGTAACTCTGCGCCCGAGTTCAATTTGGAAATTTCCTGCCACCTGTTAATAACTGCCGACAATGAAATTTTTCTGTGAAGTCGTTTGCCGTAAACTTCAGTTTCTTGCGTAAGCCGGATCGATTGGCGTACGACTGTTTTATTCATCTCTATAATGGACAGAAAGCCCTAGCCATTTAACGTATTTGTACGGAAGTGGTTAGCTCAAATAACTTACTTCAGTTGGCGACCATTAGATTTCGATGAATAGCGTTGCAGCTACCCTATCCAAAACGAATATCGAAGAAATGTAATAAGAAAGGTCATTGGGTGAGGAACTCTACAGAAACATAATGTCATTACGATCTATTGCAGAGGATATGAACTCATATTGGAAGTATGTACTGTAAGTTTTTCCATAGATATTTGATTAAGGGTGGCTTCTCGGTTCGACACTAAAGTACAACGTGGGCACGAAAAGTGTCGGGGTTCTATTCATAGTATCCACAGACACAAATTCACACCTTGGATTTTGTAATTCTTCTTGATAGCGCATGATGATTTTTGGTAAAAAGCAGGACGCTACGCGCTCAGGAGCCTCTGACTCATCGAAACATATTGAAGCAAGGATAATCCGTTAATTTAATATGAATAGTTTTCTCGTGAAGTCAAAATTCACCTTCACATAGATTATCTGTTTGCTGTACCGGTTGAAGGAACAAATATTTTTAATATTTTTTTTTGGTTTCTATACTTTTACAGGTTAGCGTCATATTCAGACTTATAACATTGCTTGGCACCTATAATGAATAGCATCGTCGCTTTCATTGTACGCATTTTTACTAAAAAATCGTGCAATGTCTGCTCTAGTTTTTGTGACGCTGACACACTGATTTCCTATGAGCTCAGAGAATCATAACAACGGAAAAAGTACCATACTGTACGAAAATTCTTAGAAAAATGTTTTGCTCGTCAAGATCTCAAAATAGGGAGTAAGAACCAAACTGACTATGCACGAAGTCTGTAGGACGTTCATTCCGTCGAATCATGTTGTTTATTATGTTTATCATGTATGATTAAAATGAAGAGCTAGATGGTCATTCATTAGTTGGGGGAATCAAAATGGCGTTTTCTTGTCAACTAAATCGTAAGTTTAGATGCGCGTCGCTGTGAGGATTAACCTATAATTTCGAAACGCCAACTTCAAACCTTCGTCTTCACATAAATAATGCTTCATTAACAATAGCTATACAGAAAGCTATCAAGTTGATAGCAACATGTGCAATTACGCTTATCCAATACGCATGCCTTTCACGCTATTTTCTCGAGGACTATAAGGAGAGCATTGTAGCAACGATAGCGTCGACACCCGTGAAGAATTATATTCATTTGTTTTGTGATCTTTTTTACTTGCGCGAATATCCAGCTCTATTGTTTTTAAATACTAGCACAATTACTTTAATCATCAGAATATATGCGCGTGTCTTGTGAGTATCGTTTATTACGTTATGTGATACAGGCTGGCTTTACCGCCGCACGTCATCGATGGCCAAATAGATCTCGAGAACACAAGGATAAGGAGATAAAAAAACACGAGGAGTCCAAGAAGACACCCACTATCTGCGAATGCACACTGCTATATTATTCACAACTTTCCAGTGACCAGTGGCTACGTGAAGTCTACATGACCTTCTGTTTCCTTCTCCTCTGAGGTAAGGGCGGATATATTAAGATAAGCTCGATTGTCAAGCAGTGTTTCTTACCAAAATATATTCAAGGCTGCTTCACTTTCATATTCATTGATATACCTATACATCCTCTATATTTCCTGTGGCAATGCAAGTAGATTGATCCACCAACCTATGCCAATCACTTCTCAAAATTTCTCCTAAAGTATCTCCAAAGAATAACGGTTTTTAAGTTTTAAGCGATGATAGCCAGATTGCAAAAAATCAGTTGCAAAAAAACGTCGTTGATAAGTCTATTCCTCAGAATTGGGCTACGATTGAGCAGAATTGGTCATTAAAGAATATAGTACCATAGTACATTATGCAGCGTGACAGTATTTATGTATCGGACAAACCCGTTACTTTTCGGGACCAGACTTTTGTTTTAGGGAGACTACAGATGTCAAGAATTCACGCGTATCCTAATAGAGTGTTCAAAGTCCTTTCGATTGAAAAATCTGATGAGCTTTAAGGTTCTTCACCATTTGTGTCCAAAATTGGAGAGCTTAAACGTTTTATCCTGGTGATAATCAGGTCCGAGCTATTTGGCTGACGCAATTTGAAAATTTTACATCGCATTCTATGTATATGGTTTATCTATTCTTATGAAATTGACGTGCCAATTTCTAAATAGTTATACGCACCCTCATGAATCATTATTAAGAAAGTTATGAATAATGCTAAAGCAGAGTTCGTATAAACAAAGCCCAATTCTAATATCGCTTCGGTGGCTGTTCATGCTTTCATATGTAGGTGTTCGATCGCGACACGATCTGCTTCCAGTTCGCTCTCCGGAAACGGTTTAGTAAGTAATGGTTACTCAACGAAGCTATTGCTGGCAATTTTGTAATACTTGTTGTGCCCGACAGGTGAAAGACAATACTGCTTCCGATACACGTAAGGACATAGACCCCGATTGCCGCATCTCGAGGTTTTGATTGTACTGAATAAATACCTCTGCGTATGCGGCTAAGTTACTGATAAACAAAAAAAATGTAATGAAAAGTCAATAGATTTGTTTTCCTTGATCTGCCGACATTTCTAGCGAGGTATTTTCTATTGAAGCGAGAGAGAAAAATAGTTCGAGCTTTGGCAATTCAAGCCAATATTTATAAGGCCGGTTCTATGGTCATTTATTTAATAGATCTTCACATGAAGGGCGGGGTGAAAAAATTCAGCATCCTTGATTGGGATGGCAAAGTAGTTCAATCCGCTTAAAGCTGCGCGATCGCCCTTTAATAACCTACCTGATCAGCGTTGTAGTCTATAATTGTTAGACTCTGGAAATGTTTACATATTCATATCAGAAGAGATGGTAACTTCCATATCTAACTAACAGATATATATTCTCTAAGTTAATGTTCTACTGCCTGATATATACCTTAATATAGAATTTCTACCATCAACATTAGCGAGAATATAATTACATTTGAATACGCTTTTGCTCTTTGACTGCCAACAGCGGATCTAACCTTCGAATTATAACATTATTTTTCTTTAGCTTTGTTACTTAAAGCGTATTAAAGCTACTTCAAGTTATTGGCAATAGCATTGTGCCAAATCAATACAAGAGCGTTGATTTTTTCATCCTAACATACCTTAAGCATGACCATTCTCACTTACCTAAAATAATAAGTATGACCGCCCATAAGGGATGCAAAATCAATTTGTTGTCCCAGAGCAAACTCTGCCCTATTATTCATTATAACGACTTATTTGAATAGCGTTCTAAAGTTTGCCGTACATCGCGCGAAATGACGACAATGTGTTCTTGTGATCAACTAAGAATCTTTCTTAAACCGTCAGAAACAGAGAACTCAGTCAGCCCTAGCTTTACAGCAACCGATTTAAACTATAATATACCACCATCTTAGAGAATATACGCTGTTTGTATCCAAAAACGTTTCACTTTGAAAAGCACTATTGTTTGTTGTTAATAGTCACTGGAATAGAGCCTAACGTAGCACACATATACTACAAACACTTTTATTTCAGCAATATTCACTGAACAATCGACATAGAGAATATATTTCGATACTATATATCCTTAAAGAATACATGTTTCTTTAAAGATACGTCAGAATGAATTTCGCTTGTATATGATATTCTATGGTGAAACGATGTTCTGCGTTAATATGCATTAGCCTGTACTTTATCTCTTGGCTTTAAACTCCACGACCCCATCATTTTCTCCGCTGTCATTGCCTAATCAACTCTTTCAAGGCTGATTATCAGCCCAAATGTAACGTCCACGGTAGCGCTTTTTGCATTACTTCGTAAGACAAACCCCATAAATGTAAATATGCAAGGGCGAGGATCGAACCCGTGCACTTACATGTCTTATCGGGTCGCGAGGCAGTCGCAAATGCACCAAGCCACCGAGTTCGACCCGTTATCATTGTCTATAGCCGTCAAACATTGTCGACATGATAACTAGCTACGGACAAGTGGCCAACAGCTTTTGCTACCCGCGTTTGGCCCGGTCCGCGGCAAAAGTCCATCGAGTCATTATGGGTTAGCTACGCTCCGTGCTCAACGCTCCGTGCGTTATGGCCCATTAGGAATCATCATCGAAGAGATGAAAATTTATAACTCTATAATCTAAAATAGTTATATTACAAACATAATTATTTAAAAATAATTTCCCATGAAAAATACATCTTACTAAATATAAATAAAAACTGTTCTGATGGTCGACAACGAAGAAAGACGGTGATGAACTGAAACTGCAAAACAACGCAAGACCGTATAGTATTATGTCGCGAAGAACGTCCTACGCCATGGACCATTAAACAACGCAGTCAAGATAAGAACAACGCTAACAACTGCCTACCTGCTACAGGCCCTGTGACCTTCTGCCTGCAGACTTCTGTGACTTCAAACGCTTCAGAAACGCTTTAAATTTAGTTTGCTGTTAGAGTATGAGCGCAAACGGGCGTAAAGTGCCGTTCTGGCCATTTTCCGAATAGAACCAAACCACATGAAATAAACAATGCAATTTGCATCTTTATAATAACCTTTAGCCATTTTCAGGAACAAACTCAAGGACTGCTTGCTGGTGACTCTTATTTAGAATGGAACACGAGTCTTTAGTTGAAGTACAATATACTGCATTAACGAATATTACAAGTTGTTTACTCTCTCCACTTCCAGTGTTATAATTGAAGGCACAATAAGGTTGTTTATTAAAAAATCAATGCCTATGTGCATGATGCACTCAAATAAAATTAGTAACTTACTAAATGGTGGAAGGAAGTTTTTTAAAATGTGAACTTCACCTCTTTTCATCCAAATTCTTATACAACTATTTCCATCTGTAATTGAATCGCGTTAAGCAGACAGTCCAGCGGTAGGCTCTTAACACCTCTTTTGCAAAATGTGGGTGAGGCTAAACGTCTTACATACCAGTTCTGAAATCACTGAGTGTTCATTTTACCCAGAAAGAAGTACGGAACGAAACTTGTTCATTCCATCATTTATCCAATCATACACCAATTACCGCTTACAAGGCACTAAAGAACGGTGGGGTAAATAAAGCTCATGTATACAGTCAGCTATTTTAAGGAAAACGTTTTTTATATGTCATTATGTTTTCTATGTCATATGAAGGCAACTAGCGTAAACGACGGCACACCTCGGCAGTTGGGACCAAGCGCCGCATCCGCATAGGACGGGTGATTTTGTGATGTACGCGAAATGTCTTAGTCTGTCTTAACTACAAAGCAGTTACGAAGGCATTAGAGCTGTATAGATATAACATTTTGATAATGTAGAGAGTAATACTGGTCGCTACCGGTGCCAACTGATAAAGAGAATAGGTCAATGACAACAAGAAAAAGCTACATTAAGCTAAACAAAAAGAATTTGAGCTTACGTATACTCCTTGAATAAATAGACAAAGTTTGAATTCAGAATGCCTTGCTGAGTTGTAAGCCGCCGTTTTATGATGTATGTCAAATAATGGCGTAAATTATGCTACAAAGCCGTCCATTATTTGTACAATACAAAAGGGTTGTTTGTCCGGCAATTCCAAATTTAGAACACAGACCTGACTTCTAGCAGATTTGTTAGCATGAGTAAGTTGACCACGACTCTTACGGAGAACCCTTGCGTTAGTTTGTCCCGAATCTGGCACAGCCGGAATGCCGCCAGGGACAGTAAGTGATCTTCTGAGAGTCAGGCAAGCAGCGATCAAGATGTTGATATGGATGATCAAGTAAGAATATGCGAAGTGATGAAGAGGAAAAGAGGACGGAAGTGATTTGAGAGGCATTCTTAGTTACTCGACGAGGCTCAAGGAAACTTCTTGATTCAGCTTAATCTCGAGCTAGTTAGTAGAAAAGAGGGAACGCTGATTGCCGACGATACCAGCAGTAGTACCACGATGATGATGAAAGACAATGCGGATGTCTATGAGGCAGCATACCCACTTGCGATTAGCTAGGACGTACACAAGAGGTCAGATTAACGCGTGGAAGGTCTTTTGCAAATCCTCAAGGGACGACGCATACACGTGTCTCGAACTCGAAAAAAATGAACAGCTATTCATCAAACTCATACGGTGAAATTATCCGTGACCGACCGAGGGGGCGGCAAGGTGTCCGAATACAGTGGTTCAGTTGGCAAAAACAAGAAACACAGCTGCCTCAAACCATATACGTTCACCTCTAGGGTCGCAGCTAACAAACAATCTCTGAATAGGAAAACACAACAAAAAAATATCTTCCTTTTGTCCATCAGGTGAAATTATCAATGCCCGCTTACCGATTTTTCTCTCTTCTTGGTCTCTCGGGACGTACTGATGTGAATCTAGCAAGTAGTCTTAGAAAAAGTGTCACAGTATTTTATTTATAGAATTGATATTATTATTTGCTAGGTCGTTAACATAAATGCGACATACTAATGGCATCTTGTTGATGTGAAATGTATAAAAATTTTGTTACGTCTTAGAGATTATTTGCACGTTGCTTTGAGCTACTGCTTTACGCCACTAGCATTGAGTGCACCTATTAAGACTAATGAAGGCTTTAAAGGACGTATACTGGTTCTAACTAGCTTCGTAAACAAAACTTATAAAAAAATTAGCTGCTTTTTTTCATGAGAAAGTAGAAGATTAATTAACTTTGGCAGACTGCTTGATTTCATATCAATTGCGGCGGTACATTTAGTGGCAAACTGTAACGGTGGTGAATACAAGGGTAGCGACACCCGACCTTCATTAAATCTTTATACGTCTAGTAACATCTAAGGACGTGGTCGATTTATGGGCCTATTTAGGATGCGCCTCCAACGACGGAATATAGGAACACGTGAATAGACCGCGCTAACATTCCAAATGACCGCACCAATCAATAAATGTAACGTTTATTTTGACGTTTATTGGAGCTGTAGCGTATATATGTTTCAGATCGAATATTAGCATACATATTGGAGTTCTAACTTCTATTTATTTTGCCGGTGCAAGCACTATGTTAGGTTCTGGAAGATTATGGTTACAGATCTAAAACATTTCATTATTTTTCCTCCTAGAAAAAACAATACATTGTAGAGTTAAATATGGTATGAATTGGGCAAACCAGGGAGCAGTTTATTTAAAAAAGTGTTTACTCACACCTCTTTAGAGTATACCGCGGTAATCTTGATTCTGCAAATATTCATATGGATGTACATGTACAATATATATTCGTATATTGTATTCGACTTGTTGGGCATGCGTGTGTATATATATATTCATGTGTGTATGCTGAGGCGAGCATCCTTTATACCGAGAGTTAATTAATTGTTCTGTCGACATTTTTAACAGGTTTGCATGCTACATATTTGGTTCATTTAGAAAAAATTTAACATTTAACCTGCATGAACCTCCTGGTTACGCGTTTTAAATCGAATGTATAGATAAACCGTTCATGGCCATGTCTGTGATAAACGTAGTTACGACGAACACGCTTCGATAGAAACTTTAGAATGTCATTCCGTTGGCTAAAGCGTGTCACACACCTCACATACGACATTTTTGTATGATTTTGCCAACAGCCAAGGACCCGTCTGTCATTTAACCAATATAGCTAACGCGGTCGTCTCCTAAAAAGCATTTTCAAAGCTGTACGACGCTCTCTATAGCAGAAAATGGATGAGCTCTTAACTTGTAGCTCACGTCGGTACCAGGACAGAAGCAACTCGTGCATTCAGGTACCCATCTATTTGAAGGCGTGCCAAGAGCACAAATCTTAAGCGTCATCATCGTAAGCAGGCCTTCAACTACTTCTCAAAAATTTACTTAAAATTCTCAGTGTTGTCAAAATTTAAGAGAAGTACTTCGAGTCACCGAACCACTATTTTTTACGACAATCATCTAATTTCTGTGAAGCTCACGAAACAACGAAATTCGATTCAACTCCAAACAAATTATATACAAGTGCACATTCGGGACGAAACTTAATCCAATCCACTTTTATTAAAAGAAAGGCTCTCAGCATAGATTTGAGATGTGAGTGAAAACGACAGCACGTTTGTGAGTAATGCATCCAACTGGTAATTATAGCGATAATACATTTAAAATATGCGCGGGGAATTCGTAAACTTCGAAGCGAAATGCAGGGTTGTTGTTTATGGTCTCTTTGACTGAAATTTATAACTTTTTTAAAACTTGAGTTTCACATAGCGCTTATTTAGAAGCACGTTTTAATGTTATCCAAATATTTGATAAAATATATTCAGCTTACTGCTGTACGCCTTCTTACAAATATGAGTGATACACGCTATACATATTTTTAGTAGCCGCTGTACTTGAGAAACAGCCTTTTACAAACGTTCGAGATTAGGTCCGATTTCCCCCAGATAGAGAATTTGCATATAAAAGGCTCATTCATTTTAAAATTTTGTGCTCCTCTTGCCCCTGACATTTTTTGAAAAAAAATTACTATAGAGTTTTAGACACGGCGCAGATTCTGTATATTTGTTAAGCAGCAAGGCAAAATTAGCTCGTTTGACTGCACGCATTTGTTAAAACGAAGGCTGCCCTTCAGAGATGCGGATCGTTTTAGTTTCGTAACCACACTGAATAAGTACCCAATATAATTTCGTGCTCGCTTCTCGTCGTATACTTGTTTGAAGAACCAGGTAGGCCTCTCCTAACTAATAAGATTATTTAATTGTCTCAGACAAATCAATGCTCAAAAATGCTTTGAGACACAAATGTTGTGGAAGTGATGTTAACCATGGTAAAACAATGCAGCTCTTGATAGTTAATAAAAACTAATTTATTTTTATTAAAGCATTACGACATTATCAGTGTTACGATGTTTTTTTCTGACGGTGATCTAGATAGCTAGTTGGCGCGTCAGTTCAGGCCCCGTTTTTGGCAAACGTTCTTCATTTCCCTGGAGAACTTGCGATTGCTCGAAGCAATAGATCGAATTTTTGAATTCACGCCCTCAGAGGGAAACACTCCCCAAATAATTAACCGTGGCCCTGCAATACGGCCATGTCGCCATTATATTATGTATCCATTTTGTTAAGAAGCGGATACGGGGCTTATTATAAGGTCTAAAGGAGCTTTTTAAATTTTTCAAATTAGTTTTATTTTGGAGTTTGTAAACTCACCTTATTGAATCTGCATTAGTCGCCCTTTTTTCAGCCGTTATTTCTGGTTGGCATTATACAAACCGCTCACCGGGCTCCCACACAACAAAACGAAATTAACTTGTTAACAATGTGCCTCATACTATAAGAGGCTCATTCACATAACTCTAATTAGCCCCCCTCCCCCGTCTTCATGTAAAAGGTTTAATATCTATTCATGCTGTACAGTGAATAGACGATCGACACTTGATGTTACATCAGACAACGATTTTTCCAGTTGTGTCAGCTGTGATTGCATAACTGGATAAGTTGCGTCAATGACGATTGCAAAATTAGGTTAGTCAGATCACTTTGCTGGTATAGATGAACTATATAAATCTATTGAGGTTCTTAACATTCGGAACTTCTGTTAAACGCTACAACTAGATGCTGCAAATTCGGATGAACTGGCCGATACGTGAGTTAATTCACGCACATCAATGCCATATTTCGTGTCGTCGACAAAATAATTACGCATTTGTCAGTTTTAGAGTAGGTATGGAATAGAATAGGTAGGAAAAATAAAAAACACCTCAACATTGGCAAATACATAGACGTATTACCGTAAATTTCTACGGTAATATATGCTTTGAATCAGCGAACAGGCAATACGACGACAGGCATTTGGAAGAGAGGCCTGACATATAATTGGAAGGCAATGAAATGTCGTCTTGATTGAAAAAGAATTGTTACGCATGGCCAAATTGTACAATGCCAAAACGGATCTGTTACAATTGTTTTTTTTTCCCGATTTCTACATCACAACTTAAATAGAGTGCAGCGTTTTCCCATACTTAGCATCTTTCATTTTTGCTACGAAACTAGCAAGTCTTTTACAATACGTTCAACCGGAAAGCGAGAACACGTGATGGCTAGCTGCCACCATAATATACGACTCAAACGAATCCAGCAAGGCCGACTTGGTTCTGGCACTCTATAGAATATCAGAAGGAATCATTGTGGAAAGAAACGCTGGCCAGCTTTATTTTAATATAAACGAAAGCATAATAAATATATTTGATATAAATGTAAGCAGTGAAATACAACCGATTAGAAACTCTACTGACAAAGAAAACTTCTCCGGGTTCGCTTCCGGACGAAATGCAGCCACTCTCCACTATCCAATGAAAGACCGGCTCCATGCTCCCTACTGAGTAAGATCAAGTATATTCTAAAAATCCTGGATAAAATTTCAGATGATCTTCCGTTTTGTATATTGAAGAAATTTTTTATTCCAATGTAGTTGGAATAGGAAATGTTTTATGTCGATCACTGGGTCGTTTCGACCTACAATTTTACGGTGTATAAAGGGCGAAAAACATGTCTAAGATTAATAAATTGTCTCACATTTACTGGACGAGTCTGTTGTCCACTTAACCGTTTGAAGCCGACGTTCCGTATGGATTGCGTGGAGCACCATGGTGTTTCCAGCCAGAGTAAGCTGAGTGTGTAAAGCTCTACACCAAGCAACACCTGTTGAAAAGTGCTGCCATCCTCAGACAGTGCGGATACCATCTCCCAATCGAGACTACCTAAGCTTCCTGGTGCTCTTGGCCCACTGAGCTTCATATCTGTGCCAATCATCGCGATGCTCTCAGCTGAGTTCCACGCGTCGACATTGAAGAAGCAACCCTTCCCTGGGGTCATATCGCCTCCCGGGATCATTAAAAGCCCCGCTCTCTACCTGGAGTTCATGGGGCTTCACGAGGTACGTCGTAACCTCATCCAGCATAATGTATAAGGTGGCATTAGGTGCAATACAGAGGCGGTATCTGAGTGCTAGAATGTGTTCAGGAGCAGTCGTGTTGGCGCCACCATAGCGTTAGATTATTGTATTGCCTCTGCCTTAAGAGTGCAACAGCATTGACGCGTATGCGGAGAGCGAGGGCCGCGAAAACTTATATCAAAAGGTTGCGGTAACTAACCACAAGCAAGTTGTAATACCTTCAAGTAGCTCCCGTAACCGGGCTTAAAGTACTAATGCGTTCAATATTCCAATATGACACTAGCGTCAAGCGCTGAGCAAAATTCCAGCAGCATAAGCCCACTTATTGTATATTATGTTGTGCACCTCTTCGTAGACTTTTAAGCAATACAAGGCTGCATATACTCCATTCAAATATCCATCGAGCTGTATGTAGGTTAGATTAAGCGCTGAACAAAGGTTTCAAACAAAGCTATCTTGACACGATTTAGCTCGGCATGACGTATGCTCTTCTTTTTCACTTATGTTTAGAACGCTGCGATGCTGTTGTTTCTGTTGTTAAAATAGTTAGTCATACACTAATCACTAAGTAGAGCGAAACTTAGAGCTGGAACAGACCAAGATTTACGAATATGAAAAACAATATCGGATCCGTCGTGCGCATCGTTCGTCCACATCGGCCACTCTGAGAATGCGGAACCTCGAGAGAAGGGGAGGTAATAGGAAAAGGGACCCTGGTGGAGAGGGACCTCATCGACGTGGAGACTTGTTCGGATTTGCCTTGGGGAAATGTTTGCATGCTGCCAAATAGAGGATCTAAGCAAACCGGATTAAAGGATTTATTACAGGCGAAGGACACTCGTTATGACTATGGTACGGACATCGAATTATTTCTATTCTCTCATTAGAGATGAACCTAATTAGGTGCGTATGTATACCACGAATAGCGAGAAGACGCATCAAGCCGCACATTTGTTATTCTCGGTTGATTACCTGAGTATGGTGTGACAGTAAGTTAACACATGTATACAAATCCACCCACGTGATTTAGCTACGCAAAATGCTAATCATATTTGGAATACGAACTAGACATTGATGCACAAGTCGTACATTGTATTTTTTGGGAAAGACAATATTTTTGTAATATACCAAACATTCAAAAATGTTTAGAGCAGAATGCTATTTGCGCGAGTGACCCAAGTAATCGAGAGGTGGTGAAGGGGCAGGTAGCGTATAGAACGTGCAAAGTGAAGACACAAGGGCGCCAACAGTTGTGTTGGATTTTGACTAAGGTTTTTGACTACCGATTTTGACCAATCTTGATTCATACGTTTCTTTTAAATTATGCGAACATAGGCGTAAGACTTGGTGGACGATTTATTGTAAGAATTTTTAATTTTCACGTTCAATAAATATTTTCTGTGGAGTCTACTGGTGTGAGGTAAAGTTTTAAACTTTCACCCATGCTAAATTACATGTTATCTCCTCATTTGCATATCCTTAACATATATGTTATGCTCAATTACCGAGTTATTAATCTATTAAAGGATCGACAATTTTATAATGACCCCGACCACTTTATTATCAGCCCCATAAACACTATATAATACAGCAAGAATTTGTACCTATGACCTCACCTAATATTATCTTGTAAGGCTCACATTATTCCTCAAAATGAGTATCGTTTTGTGTGGTATCCATGTAGTATTCATGTGGTATTCAATCAGCTTCAAATCTTGGGACTGAGTGGAAGTTTCTCAAATCCATAATTACTCCATCTGAGTAAAAGTGAGGAAGGAGATGAATCATTTTGTCAAATAAACAATAAAAGAGAAGTTAGTTGAGGAAACTATTCAAATCACCACTTTGGAGTGTTTAGCAGGAATCATGGACAAGCCAGCTTTCCAGCCGCATGTGCATAACGGAATAACTGCCACGGAGAAACTAAATTTTGGATCTGTCAACAAGGTATTTTGGTTACTTAGTACTTGCTTATAAAAGAAAACAAGCGCGGTTAATTAAATGACTAAAGAAACCGCTTTTCAATGAGAGAACAAATTCGTCGCGGCACTGCAAGGGTTACCCTAAAAGGCTAACCTTATAACCACACCCAATGGGGGCAATTTTGAGATAGACCTTCGCTTGAAGGCTAGTTCTACATGAGATAAAATAAGTTAAGCGATTTATTTAATGGAATCAGGAAAAGTTTATGGCGAAAATTAAATTCAGCTAAAGAAAGGACGATCGAGCTTATGGCAGTGGGCGTCATAACGTGGACCACCTACTGGTTGAAACCTGTAGCGAAACTTGCAAAAAAGTAATTTCCGAAAGAGCAGCGCCGAGGCGATCCAAGTAGTTGCAAAACCGAAATATCGATCCGACAGCACCGTGCCCTGGGAGTCACGTTGGCTCAACGTGTCTATTGTAGGAAAAAAGGGAACCGATTATATACACCATACACTTTCTACGTTCAGTCGATTTAATAAAGCTCGTCAAGGTGTTGTCCAGAGGGATAAAATTCTAGAACCAAATTTTAGAGAAAGGATGATTAAAATACTAGAAAAACAGTCCAAGTGAACCCGTCCCAAGAAACTTATCAAGGGAACATTATCGATCAAAAAGCCGAAGCAAAGGGCTCGCAAAAACACGGCTAACGTGTCTCGGTAGGTAACTGAACAGTCACAACCAGGATATACTCGGGAACAACGAAGTAGAACGGTGTAGAAATACCTATCCCCAAAGCAGAATTCTAATAATGATCGGTAAGCTTGGCTCTCCGTTTGGTCCGATGGGTCAGACGGCTACGTCATATATTGGAAGGGAAACCTGTGATCTTATAGAAGTTAACCAGAAAAACAGGTTAAGAAAAGGAAACATAGCACAATACAGTAGAAAAAATTAAATTATAATGGCGTTATCTTATTAGACATTGTATGTGAATCTATTTGAAACAGCGGTATTTCGCCGAAGTAATGGCAAACTGAACTTGTTGCAACTATCTATAAAAAAGTTGATGAAAGAAAATCTACCGAGAAGGGAGAGATTTCTCTTTGTAACCTTTCTAAAAAATTTTAGGACAAAAGGGTTTAAAGAAGAGTCTCGAGTTATAATAGCGCGCCGTTTTTCTCACTGACTGAGGCTTGTTTAAAGAACTGCAGGCTTAGAATAAAGAGCAAGATAACCTTCGACCCAAGCACAATACAATGTATTTTATATTAAAGACTGGATGCTTGAGTTTTCCTGAGGATACACAAACGCAGCTTATAAATTAGTACATACGTCTATTAAACCCAGAGGGTTGTATAATTCCTAATGAAGTTAGTAATTTTTATAAAATGATTAACACTGAAATCTAAAAATATAAGTTATTATTGGTGGTTTACGTTTGTATTGTTAACTCACCGATGCATATGAAATAATGCCTAAGAGAATAGTTGGACAGTAATCAGAATGCGTGTGAACGCCGCAATGTCAAAAATGACTAAAAAAGACATGATGCCTGTCTGGATAGAAGTCTGTCTGGAAGACAAAAGTCTGTGTAATGACCGTCTTCTAGACAAGCATCAATCGAGCCGTCTTCTACTCAGGAAACCGTTTATACCCAAGAGCCTGTCTACCGTGTTTTAGACTCCAGCCTTGGTCGTGGAGTAAAAGGCGCCTCACGGCCTGTAATGATATCTCATTCAGTTCCACTACGTGGCTCGCCATAGTAATAATTTTGCCCCTGACCACTTCGCTAATAGCAGGCTATTGTCTAAAAGTCAGGAGGTTGTTGACCTTCAAATCCTTCCATCTTCTTCTCCTCTGACCTATGAAACAGTATAATTGTTTTGCTCACAGCTTTTTTGGGAGTACGGGCAGCTATACATTATAGACTGCAAATATGAGGGCTTCTTTGCGATAAAATCGAGAGCAGCCTGGGCGCCATATGCCCTTAGTACGTTATATCTGGGAAACCTACAAACCAAGAGCTATAAATATAGTACGACGCGATATAAACGATTGCACGTTTCTTAAAGCCAGAGGTTCAATTTTAACGATGTTTTTGAGCGGTCCTTAACGTCGACTGCGATAAACGCAATACGGCACGAGTTAATATGATAACCATGACAATCGTTGTATCCCACCAGAAAATCAAACTGAGATGTAAATATTCATATGAACCCTATAAAGTTGACACTACTAATATAATTGAGATAGCACTAAGAATGATTATGATAAAACAGTATAAAATTTACACTACTGATACAGTTAACTACGCATATATATTTGCACAGTAAAATAGCATGTAACAGTATGAAATATTAATAAGTGATACATCTGTAAAGTACAAGCATTTATATTTTTAAAATAGTAGTAGAATTGGCTGAACTCAATATATTTGAAGTGTATTCCACATAGTTTTTAATAATAAAAATTAGTACAATCTTTATAATGTGAATTGCTTTTTAATCGTGTGAATCGCGCAACCCCGCATAATCTATTACCAGTAAATTTATACTCTCCGCGTTGCGAGCTGATCTGGCTGCTTCGTAAGGTGTTACTACAAATCTTAAAAGAATGGGAAACATTTTCGTGTTTCATATTTAAAGTCTATTGACCAATGATTACAATTATTTTTATAGCACTTTGCAACGGTACTTTGACTCCACACGTATTTAATGCATCTAGATCGATCACCTCATTATGTTTGCTGAAATACGGATACCATACTTTGAAAAAGCATAAAAACCTAGGGACGAAGAGAATGTTAAAAAAATTGAATAGTCATAACTGCAGTAAATTTCTGATACTGCTATAACACATAGCCTCGAAGTCGCCGGGTATTCGTAAAGAAATAATTTTACGTTTATCATTGGCCTTGCTCGAAGTGTCTAATCACTAGTTTGTTGAAACCCAAGAGTAAATTTTTGAATAGTCGACCTTTTATATAATTTGAGGTTGCTCGCGCAAAGCTTGTGAACTATACTTACCACTAATATTCTTAACCTCTAGACATCTGGAAATGTGTGGTAGGAATTGACGGAAGCAAGCATCTAGTGGTGTAGCAAATGAGTATTCGCAATGCCTATTACAGGATCTGTTTATATTTAAACAAAATGGTCTATTCTAAAGATACCAATCGGTTTGACCTTCCGCATATCTATTAGACAATGAGATCTTGAATTGCCTGAAAAAACTCGGAATCTTAAACTGTCCTAAATGAATAATACCTTGAAGAAGTCTGATATCCGATCAACGGCTTTGAAATAACCTATATATTACAGCTATAGCTATTAAATTATAACAGCCAAGCTCTTTAAAAGTTATAAGTGGTCCCATCTTGAATTATTTCTTTAAGCTGAGCTATGATCAACTCCCCTTTGACAAACCTGTACTACTAGTCATTAACTTAGCTTATCGACGATAAACAGTCAAATATATAGTCAACTAAATTTTTCGGCTATTATGCAAGCGTTCGAGTATTGTGATACCATCATGGTTTGGTTTAATTCCATTTTTTAATACAAAGGACTTATAGATTGGGGAAAGAACTCTCAAGATTTTACCGACCTCAAAGGTAATCTGCAAGCTGTTTAATCATCCACATGAAAAATATATTTAGCGGTTTAGCTAGATTTGTTGATAACTGCTTGATCTTGCTGAACGTATTATATCCTGTAGTTGTAGGCACAGATTTGTACTATAAATAATCCATCTGGCGTGGCTCGATTAGATACATCTAAAGAAAAAAATATTATAACTGATAGGTGTATTTTCTTTTTAGCTTTTATTGACGAATATAAAGAAAGATATAATATTTTAATGTTCAATTCCTTTCAAATTAGTAAGCATATATTGTAAAGCTTATTTTGAATGTTTTTATAAGAATCGCATGCTAACCGACATCCTCTAAGCTTAGCAGCTTTGGGCTCACCTAGCTTTTGGGAAGAGGTCCTTTAATGCATAAATGAATCAGACGTAAATAATGCCTTCATATGCCATCTCGAATTCTATAGGTTCAAAATAAACTTGCCAAAGGGCTGCCAAATAAAAGGCCATAGTTTAAATAAGCTATTTCTATAGCTATAATCAGCCGTATAAGCGTCATGAAAAACACTAAATATAAAAAGATCACTAAGAGTAAGTTGAAATTTATCAATTGCAACATATTCAATTGGGAATGCACCAGATGTATAACTCGTCAGATTTGGTACTCGAAGAACTTATTTCTTTGATTTTATTAAGAGGGCGTGTTATCGCATTGTTCTCAAGCTATCGGCACAAAAGCTATTTACTCATCAGACCGCTTGGTTAGCTGTAGAATGTTGTAAAATAATCTATTAGGGCCAATTCTATTTTCCATTCTCTTCAATGACCTGCATGTGGAAACACACCTCTGTTCAGCGTCATTTACGTCATATGCCTGTACGTTGACGATACTACTTTGTATATATCAGGCCCTAATTTGATTATTTCCCAAAATATCATCGCTTATACTTCCTTAATAAATGGATTGATAAAAAAAAAAAAATTGCCTAGCTATATTGCAAATCGGAGACTTTACATATCTGTTTTACGAAAAACTTCAGCCTATTTGCACAATACTATCAATATTAATAATCAACGGACTCCCCGTGCATCGGCAATTCGTTTTCTTGGTGTATCATGTTTACTTTCTGCGCACCATGCTTATTATATCAAGGCTTTCAGATTTACTTACAATATGTACTAGACCAAATTCACAAATTGCAGAAGGCAGGTAAAAGATTTGTCAGTCGTATGACGCGAACAGAACCCTCGACACCTTTATTCGCTGGTGTAAACCGCC
>MNPL01029112.1:1322-17356 GCA_002081605.1 Tropilaelaps mercedesae | reverse complement strand
GTTTACCTAAACCCCCAAAAAAAAAAAAAAAAAAAAACCGCCATCTACTTCTTATGTTTCCATTCGCTGAATGTTTTGGATTGTTTGCGAACCGTATTCCTCGTGTTGTATTACTGAAGGTTTTACCGAATCATATTAACGACCTTAAATAACGGCTCATTTTGCCAAGCCGTGGTCGTTCGAATTCTAGGCTATCTTAAAGCAATAATAGGGGTGCGTCAACATGAAATGAGCTGGCAGTCGATTTTCATATGCTGGTTTACTCCGTCAAGGTATTTTGTATTTCAAGCTATCTTGGAATTTAATATTCTATCTATATGGCAATATGGGTGCCATTAACTAAATGAAAATATATATTTGGATGCCCGACCTTGAGACTATAATCGCTTATCCATAAGCGATAATATTATACATAATAACGATGGCTGATCCGTAGCGAGTTTCTCGCTCTTAAGTCACTTATGGTATTTGAAAACCCTACTTGTAAATTACCATTCAGTCAAAATAAATATATATATATATATATAGTAACTGAATAAACTAAATCTGATGTGACAGTTATATTTTGGTGACCCAAGGACCATCTTGCGTATAATATTTGAGCAAATTACGGTCAATCACGTTGTTGGCGACACCATTCGTAGGAAGTTACTGAGCGACGAACAAACTTTTTTGACTTCATCGAAAAAAGCCATCAATCAAATTGGTTAGAATTACGTATCATTGAGCACAATTTTTAGGCAAGAAACACTTTATTTCCCTCAGGGTTTCTCACTTGAGGCTTAAACTGCGTAATCTTCAAATCGGCGACAGGACATAACCCAAGCTCAGAAGTTATTCAATACGCAACCTATTTAAAAAGCGAATTCTCTTAGTGGGTGACTAAAAAGTGTGCCACAGGATCCGTTCTAATATCCTATTGTTCTGTTTATCCGTAACCTCAATGAGGTGTTCCCGACTGGTGATGTTCATGAATAGTAATCACCATATTCTGATCTCAGACTATATGATGTAGGTGATAGTATAGCAGGAAGGAAACACCCCCATCGACAGTTAAAGCAATATCGCGATGTTGTTATGATAATTAATCTTCGTTACTAAATGCGCAGCTGTATTCTTCCGTCAACATACTTTCATACATTTAATAATATCCTTTGATCAAGCGCTCAGACTTCTCGCTGCCTTGGTGCTATTTTAACCTCCTAAATTTTTAAATGCATATCACCGAGATTCTTTAGGCGATTACTGCCATTTATAATACCATTTTCTATTGTTTTGTTAATAAACAAGTCGAGTTTTGTTTTTTCTACAGGAGTCTAGCCACGCTAAAATGTTTAAACTGCGCGGAAGTAGGCGCCCTTATATAAGGAAACACCGTGATGATTTAGATAGAATTTAGAGCAATTTTATACGTTGGGTTAGCGCAAGATATTCGGTCAGAGTAGCTCCATATATTGAACCGTTTCATACCTACTTACAATCATAACTCGATAGACTCGAAACGATAATCATTCATGTTATCGGTTTCGTGGTTAGTTAATGCGCTGTATAAAGCTAAACATTGCGAGACTGTATCGAATATTTACGGAAATCTCCTCAGGGTAGAATGCTCTATCCCTACTAGGCTATGCTTTGTGATAAACTGTTGGTAAACAGCATTGGTGAACAGTTGATAACAAGTGAAAAAGTAACGATTTTTTTGTCACAATATCTTTTGAGAAGATTTTAGTCGGAAGTTTAAACGTCATTTATTCACAGAACAGTTCTTATGCGGAGTTTAAGCTCTCGTAAAAAGTAAACCTAAAATATTATACTACAGCTTTATTCATTCTAGGGTATGCGTACTCAATTACTATTAAGCTACTTCGGGACACCAAGCCTGTTTCTTCACGTCAAAATGATTTACACATATATTAGATCCATGAATAAAAGTTCTAGGAGGTAAGCGGTCGTATCTGGGGAGCAATAACGCTTCCTCTCGATGGCATACAATAAGCAAAAGCGTGTCTATCAGTTTACTTTCCTTCCGGCACCTTCGGTGGGATATGTCCATTTGACACTTTGAAGGCTACTACAACAATACTTGCTCAGAGATCATCGGTACGTTGCACTTTCTTTTCGAGAAGACCAGGACGCGGGAACCTTCGTTAAACAGGGAAGCTCACCCAGATGAGAAGCCAGAAGAATACCATGGAAAGTTTTGAAGGCGTTGAAGAGGAAGTGCCCTTCTCTCTCGGAGGAAAAAGAAAGCATCTCACGACGAATATCATCCCTCCTACGAGGGGGCAATGGACCCGGAGGGTTTGATTGGAGTAATAAGAATGGCTATACCAGGGGTAGAGAAGGGTAGGGAAAGTACCCAATTCCTGTCCTTCGGCAACTTTTGGTTGAGATAGTGCGGGACTTTTGCCCAACACATACTAGTATATACGGGTATAAGAATACTAGCGGAAGCAGTGAAAAAGTTTGCTGAAGTTACCGCGGAGGAGGCCTGCCAGGCGTGGCCGGGTTGAACCTCAGGTAAGGCAGGTGGCTCAGACGACTCACCGGCGGAGGCAGTTAAGTAACTAGGCAAATAGGGAAGGAAGTAGATTTTGGTTAGAATGCTTAACGAACTGTTTAAGAAAGGGGAGTTCTTTACAGTGTGGAAAAATGCTTGGCTGGTCCGTATATCTAAGCCTAGGGCACCATCATACAAAAGCGTCAAGCCCATGTGCCTCCTTTATGCACTCGCCAAGCTCTACGAGCACATTATAAACAAAGGACTAACGTACGAAATAAAGGAATGCCTTTCCAACACCAAATACGGATTTCCGAAGGGTAGATTCTTCCTTGAGCCCATCGTATGAATGCTATGTCTAGCGACGGAAGAAACAACGAAGTCGCTTAAGGCTAGGCGCTTCGTTCTTATGATTCTGCTAAATGCTAGAAGTGCTTTTAACTCTATTAGCTGAAGCGAGATCACGCTCGCCCACCTCGTCATACCTTAGTCAATGATGGTTCTAACGGGTGGTGCGAAACTTGAAAGTTGTAGCGTCTATTCTTCAGAGGTCTATATTAAGCCCCGCTTTTTCGTAGTTTATGATGTAGTTTTGACTGTCTCCCTGGCGTCCAGCCGCTTGTTTACGCAGACGATTCGGCTCCGCTGCTTGCGGCAGTTTATAAGAGACCTTACAGGGGAAGACTACTAAAGCTTTGTTCACTGTGGCCGATTGGATGAGGGAGAACGGGCTGAAGCTCGCGTAGGGCGAGATTCACTCTACCTTACAGACAGAACAAAAAGAAAGGAAATCACGCCGAGCCTCGAAAGCGAGCCAATAGAAATTAGCAAAGAGGTAAGCTACTTCGACTAGGCAGGAAGGCTGCCCGGGTGGCAGCTGACATCGCGAGAATTCTTCCGATAATCAGAGGGGCTTCAACGCTACAGACGTTTCTCGACCTCGGTAGGCGAGTTAATGGCTATGTGCGCGGCAGCAGTATGGGCGTTTTAGGCTCTAAAAACTTGCATGGCTCGAGGAATAACAAAGAGCCTGATCCCAAACCTTGGCGAATGGGACGGGACGTGACAAGGAACTGGGTAACCCAAATTTTCACGCGCTATGGTCATTTCCATAGCTACCTATGTAACATCGAAAAGACCCCCACAGACACGTGCGTACTATGCTTGCAAGGCGTTGTTGAAGACGACGACGACCGCACGGTTTTCCGATGCGGAATTTTCGAGGCCAAAGGAGGGAAAAGTTTGGGCTCTTGCGCATCTAGCTCTAAGAGAAATCTTAAAGAAAATGTGCTCCCGGGACTTTTAACAAAAGCAAGGAATTTGAGGGAGTTATGGAGCCAAAACAGGTTATGGATTCATTTAGGGGACGCGTTTTAAATACCACAAAGATTCAAAGTCGGGTGGCGGATTAGGGCTTATAGACGAAGTAGGGCTTATAGGTGGTGCGACCCCGTTGTACCCGACGCTCCCTGACTAAGGAGCACAAGGGTTACCCCTAGAAGGATTTTCGAAATATTGCAATAAGCTTGCCGAGCTATCGGGAATGGAGAACATGAAATTAGTGTGCAAGTCCCACACTAACGCTGACATGGCCGCACCAGTGTGCATATTCATCAAGCATTAGTGAAAACCCCAAAAAAGCGGAAAGACCATAGGCTGAAGTCGGAGTCGACTTCAGACAAAAAAGTCACGCACGTGTTTGCGTACTATGTGCATTCATATCGACGATGGAAGTAACGTTGAATGGGCTTTTAATAAGCGCACAAAAGAAGCGACTTTAATTATTGAGTTTTCTTTTATGCATTCCATTTTCGTTCACAATTACTATGTGAAGATGCGCATTGCATACGCTCTAAAAGAAACTTTTCGCTGCACTGTGGTATCATATTGAGTCGAAGAAACGTGGTCACTTTTTCAAGTTCGTTCGCTTCGTTCGCGCGATATATTGCCTTGTTTTTGGCAATTATGTTTCACACATCCCAAAAAAAGACACGATTGGAACGTTTAAAAGTATAAATGGTGATTATCTCTTGGTCAATTTTTAAAATATATCAAGGCAGACTATCTAGTAGCATAATGTCTCTAGATATCCAACTAGTATTTGATAATTCTCCGTGTTTGAGAATAAAGTGTCATGAACTAGCAGGTATTCAACGCGATTCAAATGTAATATAGAAAACATCCTTTGATCTTGCTTTATGCACTGCTCATTATACAAAATTAACAAGTAAGAAAATAGAAAAGTGAAGGCCAATCTAAAGACTACAATGATCAGTTTCTGAAGAAATATATATACAAAAGTACCCAGTGTTTACGAATCGAACTAGTATAAATACCTCCACATTGATCAATAAAATTTACTTCCACCTTAACAACCCTACTTTTCATTATCATATGATGTTTTCATTTGTGCTTCCCGTCGAAATGATGTACCACAGCTCCAGAGCTTTTATTTGCTTTAACCATCAACAGCGTACTAGCAACACTACTGGCAACTAGCGTGCACGTTAAATCTCAATCAACCACAGTCTACTTGAGAAAACGTTCCAGGAGAATAGTTTTCCAGCCAACGGGTTGTTAAAAATGCCTATAACTAGAAATTATTCAATACACTGGCAAAAACAGCAAAGCTTCCGCCAAAAACCACTTAATCTATCAGAAAGTACCTCTAAAGTTTCAAACCGCTCTATGCAAATGTTAATGTGTTGACATAAAAGCAATAGGGTGAGACAGAATACGGAGCAGTATAAGACGGAGCCCAGAACAAACGTGTTCCCATCATCTACATGTGAAGGACAAATTAAATATTAGAGTACTGCTATCAACAGCCCCTTAGCTTTCAGTTAATATTATGGACATAGTTTAATTCAAACTAACGGTATATAACTAAATACCATTAAACTGCATGCATGTCTTTCGCGGGCGCGATGTTTCGCAAGTCCGTCAATAATAATGTAAAGTTAAAAAGCATGTTCACGTTAAATGAACGGATCTGTTTGTCGGCCGCTAAATATTCTAATTGAAGTGTGCCATAGTTTACTGTAGTGCACTAAAAATAATTTCGCATGCGGTTTGTACGCGGCCTTCGACGATCATTTCCAGGTGGGTTTCAATATTTTACATCTCAAGTAAATACAATTACTTGTATAAACTTTTAATAGGGAACAGCGATGTCCTAATAATGGTATCTGGATAGTGTGATTAAACTGCTCGGAAAAACTAACTTCTCGTTTGAATTCATCCAAGTTGTATATTGCGTACATATTAATAGGATAGGTATTAATAAAATAGTAAAAAACTAATTGATTACATTGACTACATTGAAATTGCGAGATATTGAAATAAAAGTTTACTGGTCAGGTGGTTTAGGTGGTTTTTCACCTCAATACAAAAGATTGTTCTGATAATTTTTAATAACAAAAACTACCCAACCCAGCCCAGGTCGTTTGCCTATAACAGACGATAAGATTTATTGTTATAAGCTATTTTTCGACCATTTGACAAACGGATTACGCGAATTTTTGGAAACCGTAAGAACAATTCCTCGAAAAGAAACGTCATTCCAGACAAAAACTGCATCACCCTTATCTAGAACGTTAGGCAGTCTTTTCTGAACTCGTGTATAATGTGTTGTACTAGTGTATATAGTAAGTATTCTTGTTTTAGCAACCAAGCATGTATGATAAACAAGAAGGCATAAACCCTATTTTGCGGACTTGATAACCAGAAAGGATTCAGGAGTTCCAAATATTATAGTATGCTTATATGTTAAGCATATGGAAGCAATAGAGTGAAATAAGTATACAAAATATATGTTGTAACTGTCACCCAGCGAAGACTTTATTGCTAGGCTAAGCTTGCTAGTGACTCACTCAATTTAAATTCATCTCGATTTAGCCAAAAAATGGCATGAGTATTACAATGACAGATGGCACATTTGTCATTGTAATTGGATGCCTAAATATCATTCGACCTGTAATTTATTTACTATCTGCAATACGTATCTTGATTAGCGTTAAACCAAAAACGTATGGTATGATGATGAGACAACTGGCTCTAGGTGACTCGAGGTCGAGTAAAATAGGACTTCCTAGCTAAGCTGTTGCTTCAACTTTTCTTCATAGCCAAGCTACTCTATGTCAGATCTCATATATAATGCCTTGAGGACGGGAAGAAAAATATTTGAATTTAAAATTGGAGAAAGAATATGGGCACAATGAATACTTAATCCGTTATGAAATTATGAACTTAAGATAGGGTCGTACTCATAAGCAACGCATAATCTGATTACTAATCGTGTCGCAAACCTTAGAACTTTAAGCATAAAAGCATAAAAAAATATTTTATTCAAAAACTATGATAAAAAATACGTATCGGTGAAATAGTTGCTTTTCCTCTATTTTTGACATCGTATTGAGGTTGAATTAAAAAAACTTCTTGCGCATTATTGTTATTTATTACGCATTATTGGCGTATTTAGACTCCTAAATTTAGAGAACCGTGTTGAAGCTTTGGCTTGCTGGGAGGCCGCAGTTATAGATAATTTATAAGCCAAGGTATGACGGCGAGCAAATATACTAGTCTGCTTCATGCAGATCAATGGAGTTTAAACACTTTTTTGACATTCAATCAGCCAAAAATCAAGAAGTCCATC
Organism: Tropilaelaps mercedesae; assembly: GCA_002081605.1. Lineage (NCBI taxonomy): Eukaryota > Metazoa > Arthropoda > Arachnida > Mesostigmata > Laelapidae > Tropilaelaps > Tropilaelaps mercedesae. The sequence goes on along the minus strand of MNPL01029112.1, from coordinate 10,202 downwards.
ACCCATATCTGTTAAACTCCCTTTCATATATACTTAATCAGGTGGGTTATCTGTCGGTAGCAGCTAGCGCCTTTGTTTGGTTTATTAAAATGAGTTGAATAATGTGAAAGAAATTACCGTTTTGTGATCAAATTGACTCTTTTTCCTCAACTTCATTTTAATGCTGAAGTTTGTCGATGGTTGTGCAACAAAATCGGTAGATGCGCTACCAATAAAGGAAAGTCGGCAGAGGGTCGCAGGCGAAAATTTAATTCAGAAATATACGAAATTACGGAGAATTCCCGTGTGAAAATATATTTGTTAATCTAGCTAAGAACTTCATTAAACTGAATTCGCTTAGCTTTATATTTCGCAAAGTAGGTTAACATTGAAACACGTAGTTACCTTGGAAGCTTTCTAAATGCTTCACTTTTGTCTATCTGGCGCATCGTCGTTTCTATAATTTTAACATAATGACAAAAACACAAATTGTTATGGTAAAGGATCAGCTGTTTATTTTCCACTCTGTACATAATTTTTTCGCTACTTCATTTAGTCTGCTCTCTTCCTGCCCATCTTTGCTTCACACGTGCGTTCTCCCTTTCTCTCTCCTTCTTTTCCTTTCCGCCTCTCTGTATAGATTAGGCTTACTCTGTAACGGTCTCATTCGCGCATTGAGTTCATTCAATCGTAAATAATATATCCAATATGCATTTATCACTGCATAACACACTACAGTTCAACGTGATGGTAAATAATAATAAAATATGCGTATTTTTTATATCATTCATCTTGTCAAGTGGAGTCATCCACTCGGATAACACAGTGCAGAAGAATCCTAAGACGATACTAACTTGTATTTTTCTCAGCGATTGATTTTTTGTGTTTTTGTTTCTCATGTTTATCGTTTCCCAATTGTTTCAGTATCACATGCATTAGATTAAATTAGCTTTCCATCCGTCCTCGATTTTTCGACAACTGATTATTACCGTGACCACGACAGATGTCCATCGTTATCTCCAATTTGATTCTTGATTAGTCTATTTACTATACGATTCTGAATTCGTGTTTGTAGGCTATTCTATAGTTGTCGCTCGTACTGTGTTACACTTTCCGCGTTGTATAACAGGTTATACACCTCAGATGAAAACGAACAAAAACGTGAGATGAAAACAACCCGCGCTTCACTACTCAACACTCTCAATGAAGTAAACTTTCGAATACCCACTAATGCATAATTGTGAAAATATAACCTGCGTCAAGAAATATTGACACGTATAAATTCTATGAGAGCAACAGTAGTCCACGAATCGAAGAGTTCGACCTAAGTAGCTCAAACCACTGAAATACCACAAAGTCTGGGTGGACGTTATAATTAATAAAAATACAGTTCAAATGTGGCGGTAAGGAATGACACATGGGAGTAAATCCATACACCAACCTCGTGTCTTTACACTGAGGATAGAATGAATACACGAGCAAAAGAGTAGGAATTTTTCTCTTTTCTTGTCTCTATTCCACTCGTTTTCGCAGTTCTATTATAATGAATTTGTCTATCGTCATAATAACTTCTTTGTGAAGAATAATTATTTAATCATTTTCTTTTCTTTACGTACCTGTCAGTTTTCAGCTTACGTGTTCATCACGTTGCCGACATAATATTGTATTTTCTTAATTTGTGTAATAATTACTGATAGCATAATTTATGTCTGCCTTTGCTCATCTGTCCTTGTGTCGCCCCTATGAAGTTTTTTGCTTCTTGTTTTCAATATCTTACGCAAGCATACACACCATACACACACGTTATCGTTAAGAAAACCTACCGAATGATTAATGGTTGCCCCGTGACACCGTGGTTTTTAAACTAGAAATATTAGACGAAAGCACCCACATGGTAGAGCGTTCTTCAAAGGTAGCTCTTATAGCTTTATTTTTTCTGCTTCATCCGCTGCCATGTTTGACGATAGAAGACCACATGGGAGACAGCACTGTACATCCGGTCACTTTTTGCTTCTCCCCACCACATGGTTTGTTGATCTATTGCATTTATAATCGTCGATGCCAACAATTTTCCATCTCCATTTAGCTCTACGGTGAGCTGTGTTTGCTCTACCTTATACGTTTCTCGCGCCGTTCTGCATACACTTTATCCGCTTATTCAATATTATTACTATCTTGTTATTCATATTATGTACAACCAAGTGACGCCTCGGTGGCTCCGTCTTTTGGTAAAAGTCTATTAATCCGCAACCGTTGAAAGCTCCGGACACATTAACCTTATACGTAATGCCACATCGTGGCTATGAAGCACGGGGGTCAGTTATCCAACTAGCGCGCAAAAGCTCAAACACCGTTTTGCACATTCACATTTTGATCACGTCCTCTTCTTGACCCTAATTCATTTCAATATTTTCTACAGCAACAATTACGCTACTATTTTTACTACTCTTTCAAAGTCCGGCAACCAGCAAATATTATATCTGCACCAAATTCACTCTCCATCCTGTTTTGTTCGCGTTTTATTTGCGGAAGCATATAACCAGAACCCTCACCGTCAGATTAAGTGAATTATAAGAATATGATAATAATGCCAATCGTTATCATCATCACCATCACCAGCATAGAGGTTATCTCCCAGAAAATATTCGCCAACATTGACTGACTTTCACGAACTTTTTGTCTATTTCATCGCGTAGTGATCCATTTCGTCGGTCTGAAGTATCTTGCACGCCATCTACTGCCTATCAGAATAATGTATTTGAACACTACCGACTCTAAATATACTCGACTCGATATTAATTATTTGGATTCATTGCGTAGAGGCGGGTCCATTCAGTAGCTAGAAGGAGAGGTAAAAACGTAGTAAGATAATGACATGCAGTTAGATTGTAGTCAATACATCGCCTGTGCCGTCTGTACCATGCTTATCTTGAATAATACAGAACGCACATCAAGGCTGTCTACAGCTAAACGGTGAGACATTTATGGCCCTAATATTGACATTGCAGCACGTTAAGCATAAACATCATATCACAAACTGGATAGGTTTCTCTATTAGCGAAGAAATATTGCATAAAAAAACTAGTCTAAATCCACTGAACACACTTGATTAAATCAATAAATAATATATTTATCTGGTAGTTTCCTTCTAGCAGGTTTCTATCTGTAATTTTTCTGAACTAAAAAACGGAATAATAATATAAGATGGTTAGTCCTATATGATTAACACAAGATTGTGTCCATAGTATGTGTCTACGATTCGTGCTTTCACAGAACAAGAAGCATCGACTATTCGTTCATTCAAAGTATAATACCACAGCATAATATTTGTTCTCTATTATTACTACTTACATACCCATTCTAGATTCCTACCTGTACGAATGGCTTCTGCCTCATTGACTTTCCACTGATCGGCGACGTCGTTGGCGAGAGGGTCATCAGGATTGGGTGCCGACAGCAAAGCTTGTATGGAAAGTAGAACGGTACGGATTTGTAGAGCAGGACTCCATTTGTCCTTAAGAATGTCAAGGCAGATTCGCCCAAGCTTGTCGATGTTCGGATGGTAAATCTTGGTCATAAAACGAACTTTTGGTGCCGACATTGGGTACTCTTCTGGTAGAAAAAGCTCCAATTTAAACATACCACCTTCGAATGGACTCTGCAGAGAACAGGTTATGACTGAAGTTAGGTCAAGCAACTTGATAGGCGCTATCCGCCAGGAATTGACCACGGGCTTTCGTTTCATTATATGACCATAAACGAAGATAGCTAACATTCTTTGTTTTCCACACGGAAGCCATACGTAATTTACATTTATTTCGAACGTTTTCTCCTCACTTATGACCTTCTGCTAAAAAAACTTAGGATTTCCGACTAAAAATTGCTTGATTAATTTTAATATTATCCAGATTTCTCACAGAATGTAATTTAATTTAACCTAGGTAGATACATAATTGCTTGAAATCTATCGACACGTTAACATGAGCGTAAGCTTGTGTGTGAATCCGTTACCAGGTATAGCACTTACACCTGTAGTGTACACACTGGTCTCTTGTAGGCTACGAAAACATACCTATGCGGAGAGCACTCAGATATGTTTCTTTTATAAAATAATAAATTGTATATATATGCTTATCTAAAAATTGAATATAAAATCAGCTGACAGACTAGTCAACTAGTGCAAAATTTCCTATAGCCGGTTTTATAAAAAGAAAACAATTAACCAATTTGAAGTCTGCATCTCAGCAATACAATACGTGGTGGTTATTATAACAAGGTAATGATACTCGCTTTATGATATGCGCTTTCGTTTGAGACTTAAAAAAAACTATAAAAATTAAAATCCTGTATCCCTCATCTTTCTAGATATAACTACCTGCCGGTACTTACCCCTTCTGGCCCAGCAACAACTACGTGAAAATATCTCGCATTGCTCTCATCGGGAACGGCACTAATCCCTGGAACCGGTTCCTGCATGAGCCGCTGCGTTTCCTAGACATACGATAATACGTAACAGGTAAAATTGACTTGCCGATTTGAATATTAGAGGAATTTGGTGCAGTAAATACCGTAATTATAAGGTACATTATAGGCTACCTCTCTACAGCCCAATAGACCAAACTTCGTCACTGTTCCAACTAAAAAAAAGAAAGATAAACCTAGGCATTTCCGAGAAAACACCATTTCCTGGGCTAACTTGAGGGAAAACCAGGTTTAACGCATTCAGGAGAACTCAAGATGGCTATACCTCTGATCGGTAATATTACAACAAACATACTGGAGCTTAAGTTTGAAAGCCTCTCCAGAATTTCGTCTTACTACTACGTTATTAGCGGCTTTTAAATAATGAAAGGTGAGGTGGATGCAGGGTCTCATAGCACTAAATTTATTCAGTAATATATGTATATGTAACAGGAATGATAACTATCTAGGTTCAAACGAACAAGCAGTTTTGCACATACAAAACTGTCATTACGCTAATTTTGTAAATCCGGGCGCCACTGAGTAACAAATAGCGTTATTGAACCACTATTAAGGATTAAATAAACATAATAGAAACTTCTACGTGACTATACTAACAAGCAACCCTGCTTTTTCGTCTACATTTTGGTACTCTAAAATAGCATTCCCGAATAATCAGACCTGTTCCAGACTACCGTTTACTCCATAAATTAAATGTATTTCCAAGTACTCCCTATATAAAATATCCACCAGCGCCTTACGATAAACATTTTAAAGTTTGTCTACATAATGTCCACACTAACGCAGCATAAACCCATTGAAGAAACACGTTATGCACAACAGTTGTATTTTTAAAGTGCAACATGATGTGATAGTATTTAATATGACAAAAAATAAAACAATGCAGTGAACTAAGGCAGCTTATTTGTCTAGTGAATAATACATATTGCACGGAAAACTGTATTGAGGCATCGCTGCGAATGTATACTCGTCATAAAAGAACCACAGGCATTATCCAAATACCATTTATAAATAATTGCAACTTTATTAAGGTGACTTTCGCGCTTTAAACCTAAGATTAACTATGCATACCTATACATCATCCCATTTCGAGGCCAACACTGTTATCTTACGTCCCAAGGAACCATTAGTTTTTGAACTGCATAACAGCTCCCCTAAACCCCCTGAAACATTCGCAAATATTTTAATTGAAGCGATTCAGGTGAGCTCACCGAACTCCAAAAAATACTCATGTTTGTCACAGCACGGTTATTATCGCAGTGAAATTCTCTATTCGTTCTTTAGCGCTTGTCAGCAACAATACATGTTAGTGACTTCACCTAATTAGAGGAACAAGACTTCAAGCTATCATTGCTTATATAACAGAAACACAGGCCAACATTAAAGAAAATCCTTGAATAGGAAAAGCAAATTTTAGCAATTTTTTCACATATTAAGTACAACAAGTGAGTTTGGAATAATAATAATGTGCAGAAAAATTAGTAATGTCGAAACAACAAAGGGATAACAGGGAGATTTTGTAACTTGAATTAACATTATTAAACATTAAACTGAAATGTGCCGAAATGTGAAAAGCTGAAAGTGCTATAAAATTATAGATATTAGCGCCTTTTGTCTATCCAGAATTCCTTTGTATATTGATGCACATTAAAACACCTATATAATAAAACCTCGTAAAAAATTCATTTGGCGAGCGCTGTATATATATATATGTGTTGTGTGTTCTTGTTGTTATTCTTGTTATATTATTATTGTTATTGTCACAACAACAACGTTGCAACGTGCTGTATTGTTGTTGTTGTTATTATTGTGTTATGTGTATATATAAGTAAACGGTCATGGAAATTATACTGACTGCGTGTTGTTTTTGTATCCAGTCGATGTTTGAGGGCATGATCGAGAAGAACAAAATGAACTGTTACGGGTTCATAAGCTATCTTATCTTTTACCCCTCAAATCCCATTTGCCAACCTCAACTATTCACACCGTTTGCATACTAGGGCTGAAAACCCCTTGTCATGTCAACGATCAGATGAGTCAAATTTATTACATTTTTCATATTACACCGCATTAATGTGCAACTTTGCGCTGTGAAGAAACACACATACGTTGCACGAATATATAACGTGATGAGCGATATCTTAGAGACAACATCGCTACGACATTTTACTATCAAACGTAGCTAGCGTTAGTTTTTGTTCCAATCCTTCGTATCGAAAAGTCGTCGCACTACTATCTAGACTGTTTTAGAACACATAAAACTCGTGGATCGGTGCAATAGAGGATATATATATATATATATATATATATATATATATATTGCTATGCTGTGCGCATCGGGATAGAGGCCGCTATTGACCGACGACGTCGGTCGCCGATACACCTTCCATAAGTTCACCTTAGGCCCATGTCGACCACTAAACCAACAAGCCTTAACTAGCCGTGAATCAGTCAGCGAACTTACTTTGATGATCCGACGGGGAAGTCCTGCAGCCATGGTGAAGTTCCTTGGATTTAACCAACACAAAGCGTAAAGTCGTGCAAAAGCCTGTTTAATGGACACTGTATTTTAAGAGAACTGCTTTTTGGGCTTTTTCGTTTATTTTTCCGCCGCTTTCTCAAATACACATCATGGGCTAAGCAAGCAGTCTCGACGGTAACACAAAATGTCAGCGAAAACAACTCCGTCGGCTTGATGATGACGCGGTTGTGACCGCTCAGCGCGGCTTCGCTGTGAGAGCGGTCGGCCAGATGAAAGGCGCGAAACTTGAATCGTCCCCTAGATTGGATTGGCGCTCGCCGGAAGACATGCGTCAGACAACAGAGTATGAGAACTGATAGCGGACATCAGGGCATTATTAGAAAGAGAGGGAAGGGACATAATATACGGATTGCTACAAATTATCGCGGGCCATGAGGACTGGTACATATCTGCCCAGGATTGGGAAAAGGAATACCGAAGTTTGCGAATATTGCAATAGTGGAGGAAAGGCCTCCCCGAGCACACGCTGTTTGAATGCGGAGCCTGGGTACAAACAAAGGGGTTCTCTACTGAGGGTGTGAGGAACAGTCAAAGACCTGATAGACGGGATGATAGGAGATAAGAGGGTATAAACAACAGCTGTGAGCGAAATTGAAGAAGCACTAAAGGAAAAGAGAAGCAAGGGCGATTGGTAATAGCACAGAGCTAGAGCCTGACCGATTGACCCACCACACTTACAACACGTTCACTGGCAGAAATGTTGAAAAACGGTTCCTCCAGTGTGATGTGCATTAGGTGGCGTGAGTTTTAGTTGGTAAGTTCGCATACAGCGGAAGTCCTACACTACTCGGCGAATGCCCCGGCAGTTCATAAAGTTTCTCCGTTGCAAAAAAGGAACAGAAGTGAATGCGGCCATTGATCTTTGGTTTATCTATGCTGAAGTATCGTTTTAAATAACATTTGCCTCAATGCTTTATACTCGCACCTACGTTACTACTGAAAAAGTCACATGTCCAAATTGAGCAATGTAACTACAGTGGTACGGACATTATTATCATCATAACCGTTTAGTAAACAGGCTTGGAAGAACAGGCTTGGAAAGAGAAGAAGACATGCATTAGGTATACATGTTCTCACTGAATTCATAACTGATTTGGTTCGCAGCTAAAAGTGAATTATTATTTCCTTGCAGTCTTAAATGCACTTTATCACCCAGAAAAAACACACAGGTGGGGGTGGGCTCGTGGTTAACGGCGAAAGAGCGTAGTTTGTGATGCGAATCTTACCACAACGCGTTGACATGATCGATTTGATCCTTTCCGCGTGTATCGCTCATTGCATTATCTAGGAAACCCGGGTTCAATATCTGCAAATTGTCTTTCCAAGGGCGAGAGCATTTCGTTGTAGGTGGAAGTCGCAGGAAGGTCAAAGCGGCTCCTGAGCTCTTTAATGAAGAGTGGAATGTCACCAAAAGGATATACGAGTCTCTTCCAAGTTGTACGGTGTAAGACGAGAACCCGCTTGAGGTAGGATTGAGGGTAGCCCGCTTGACGGCAGTTTAAGAGCTCAAGGCCTACCCATATGCGGGACTTTCAAATCGAACAGATGCAGGGCCGTTGAGATGAATAGGAAATGAGGTTTTTTTATTATCGCTACTGCAGACAGCGCCTTTCAGCATATTTTCGTGACGTCAACCAAGAAGCAGGTTCCTTAGTAGGCCTAAAGGAATTTGTTGACGTAGGCAAGCGAGTGGTCATTGTACTTAAGGTTGTCCTCGGTGGAGACACGCTCCCTATGTCTGAACTTCATCGTCAACGTTTTTACACGATTGACAGACAGTCCAAGTTTAGCCTGGCCAGAGCCTTTTTTTTTTGAGGGCCGATTGAGAAGACCTCTTATCGGCAAGTTTATTTTCTCATTAAAGAAAATATACATAA